>CAUYQV010006111.1:0-17126 GCA_963574575.1 Galagoides demidoff
GGCGCATGGCCTACAAACATATGAAAAAATGCTCATCATCCTTAATCATCAGAGAAATGCAAATCAAAACCACTTTGAGATATCATCTAACTCTAGTGAGATTAGCCCACATCACAAAATTCCCAAACTACAGAAGTTGGCATGGATGAGGAGAGAAGGGAACAATTCTACACTGCTGGTGGGAATGCAAGCTAATATGGCCTTTTTGGAAAGAAGTTTGGGGAACACTCAAGGAACTTAAAGTAGACCTACCGTTTGATCCTGCAATTTCTCTACTAGGTATATACCCAGATGATCAACAATTATTTTACCACAAAGACATTTGCACCAGAATGTTTATTGCAGCCTAATTCATAATAGCCAAGACATGAAAACAGCCCAAGTGCCCATTGACCCATGAATGGATTAACAAATTGTGGTATATGTACACCAGGGAATACTATGCAGCCATAAAAAGATGGAGACTTCACATCTTTTATGTTTACCTGGATGGAGCTGGAACATATCCTTCTTAGTAAAGTATCCCAAGAATGGAAAGAAAAAGTATCCAATGTACTCGATACTACTATGAAATCAATATATAACTACCTACACAATCATATGAATGGCAAAACATAACTATAGTCCATAAAGTAGAAGGAAAGAGGAGAGAGAGGGGTGGGGAGAGGGGATATGGGAGAAGGGAAGGTATTCAGGGGGACCTCACCTAATGTGCATGAAGCAATGGTACATTTCAAAACTATTAAGAAATGAGTATAATTGTGATGGATGTGTTACTTGGTTCAATGTAAACATTTCACATTGTATATCAAAGCAGTACCCTGAAACTCATAAATATATCAATGTACAAAGTTATGATTTAATAAAAAATAATTAATTATAAAAAATGGTTTAGAAATGTATCATTGCATTATGCACATTAGGTTAGGTCCCCCCAAATACCCTCCCTCCTCCTGGCTTCCTCTGTCTCCTCCCCTCTTCTTTTTCTTCCTCCTTCTTTCTAGACTATAGTTATGTTTTACCATTCCTATGAATGATTAGGTGATTATATACTGATTTAATAGCAGTATTGAATACATTGGATACTTTTTCTTCCATTCTTGAGATATTTTACTAAGAAGAATATATTCCAGCTCCATCCAGGTAAACATGAAAGATGTGAAGTCTCCATCTTTTTTTATGGCTGCATAGTATTCCATGGTGTACATATACCACAATTTGTTAATTCATTCATGGGTCAATGGGCACTCGGGCTGCTTCCATAACTTGGCTATTATGAATTAGGCTGCAATAAACATTCTGGTGCAAATGTCTTTGTTGTAAAATGATTTTTGATCATCTGGGTAAATACCTAATAGAGGGATTGTAGGATCAAACAGTAGGTCCTCTTAGTTCCTTGAGCATTCTCCAAACTTCTTTCCAAAGAGGTCGTATTAGCATGCATTCCCACCAGCAGTGTAGAAGTATTCTCTTCTCTCTGCATCCTTGCCAATATCTGTTTTGGGATTTTGTTTTGTGGGCTAATCTTACTGGAGTTAGATGATATCTCAAAGTGGTTTTGATTTGCATTTCTCTGATGAATAAAGATGATAAATATTTTTTCCTGTGTTTGTAGGCCATGCACCTGTGTTCTTGAGAGAAGTTTCTGTTCCAGTCTCTTGCCCACATAGAAAGGGAGTTTTTTTTTTATTGATTAGTTTGAGCTCTCTGTGGATTCTAGTATCAGACTTTTGTCAGAAGCATAACCTGCTTCTGAAAATATATTTTGCCATTATGAAGGCTATCTGTTTATTTTATTTACTGTGCAGAAACTTTTTAGTTTGATCAGATCCCAATAATATAATTTTGGTGTTGCTTCAATTGCCAGGGGTGTCCTCCTCATAAAAATTCTCCCTGGGCAATTTTTTCAAGCATTTTCCCTGCACTCTCTTCTAATATTTTTATGGTTTCATGTCTTAAGTTTAGGTCCTTTATCCAGTGCCAATAAATCTTTGTTAATGGTGAGAGATGAGGGTACAGTTTCATTCTTCTACAGGTCACCAGCCAGTTCACCCACCACCTTTTGTTAAATAGGGAATCTTTCTCCCAATTAATGTTTTTGGTATGTTTGTCAAAGTCAAAATGACTATAAGTGTCTGGGTTCATCTCTTGGTTCTCTATTCTGTTCCATAATCTACCTCTCTCTTTTTGTGTCAGTACCAGGATGTTTTGATCACTATAGATTTATATTATAGCCTGAAGTCTGGTAACATGATACCTCCTTATCTGTTTTTATTTCTGACTAGTGTATTTGCTATTTGAGGTTTTTTTCTGATTCTATATGAAATGAAGCACTATTTTTTCAAGCTTTTTAAAGTATGATGATGGTGCTTTAATAGGGATTGCATTAAATCTGTAGATTAATGCAATGCTTTGGGTAGTATGGACATGTTAACAATGTTGAGTCTTCCCAGCCATGAGCATGGTATGTTTTTGCATTGGTTAACATCTCCAGCTATTTCTTTTCTCAGAGTTTAATAATTCTCTTTATAAAGATCTTTCATGTCCTTTGTTAGGTAAATTCCCAGATATTTCATCTTGCTTAGCACTACTGTGAAAGGAATAGAGTCCTTGACTATATTTTCAGCTTGACTATTGTTGGGATATACAAAAGCTACTGATTTGTAAGTACTGATTTTGTATCTGGAGATGCTGCTGTATTCTTGATTACTTCTAAGAGTGTTCTTTTTCTTTATTTTGAGACAGAGTCTCACTATGTCACCCTTGGTAGAGTGCTGTAGCATCACAGCTCACAGCAACCACAAAGTTTTAAGCTTAAGTGATTCTCTTGCCTCAGCCTCCCAAGTAGCTGGGACTACATGTTACTACCACAATACCTGGCTACTTTTTAGTTACAGTTGTCATTGTTTGGCTGGCCCAGCCTGGGTTTGAACCTACCATATCTGTTGTATGTGGATGGCACCCTAGCAACTGAGCTATAGGCCCTGAGCCATTTCTAAGAGTTTTGTAGTTGAGTCCTTGGGGTTTTACAGGTATAAGATCATATCATCTGCAAAGAGTGAGAGTTTGGGGAGGGGCAGGATGTCCAACTGAAGCCAGCTTTTGACAGAAGCTCCCATCCAGAGGGATAGATAATGACCAGAAAGTACCCAATAAAGCTGAAGACTGGGAGCTGAGCTAAGAGAGAAGAGTGATAACTGCACATTTTCTCTACCGAGGCAAGCTGTGACTCCAAGAAAGCAAATTTCAGGTACAAAGCTCAGCCCAAAGGAAAAGTGTCTGTCACCTCCCTCAAGAGTTTTTTCTTTTTTTCTCAATGTAGGTATTCTACAGGTGAGTGGTGAACTAAGGACCTTTTGTCTCACCCCATGGAAGAGAGTTGCAGGAAGTGAGGACTACTTCTCCAGAGGGACCCTGCTGTGACTCTGGCACTCTCTTGCCAGGCATGGAAGTTGAATTAACATTTTCCCTGCCATTTTGAACTTCCAGTTCACCCTTCCCTGCTCACCTGATAGTCCAGAAGCCTAACCCCGGCAGAGACCAGATTGTTTGAAGTTCATTGCCAGGTCTGGGCACTGCAAGGGCTATGGTAGAAAAGCTGCACTGTAACAGTGAGCCCATCAGTAGTGCAGACAAAGTGGGGGAGGCCATTTGGCTTGGCTCTGCAAAAGTGCAAACCAGCTGTAGGAGGAGGCTTGTGAGCCCTGTGCTCTGCCCTTACGCCGCTAGCCATGCGCTGCCCTGGCGGGGCCACTGTGCACCTGCCCTGGCAGAGCCATGTGCCACATACTCTGCCCTGCTGCTGGAGCTGTGCGCCCTGTGCTCCTGGAGCCGTTGCTAAAGCCGCCTCCCTGGCCATGGGCACTGCTGCTCAGGGACACCTCACATGAAGATTCAGCAATAGTAGAGTGATTCTACCAGGGTCTAATCTTGGAGAGACACCTCCCCAACCCTGGGGACTGCCAGAGGAAGTCAGACCTTGCCCTATAGGGATACCAGTGCTGAAGAGGGGCTGAGGCAAAGGTGCAGTGGCTGAGGGAGAAAATCATTTGCTGACTTGTTATCCTCAGGCTCGGACTGAGCTCAGGTGGAACACTCTCTAGTAGCCATTGAGTACCCAAGGTAGGCAGGCCTCAGCTCCCCCAGCTGGCTTGTGGCAGAGGGTGGTGGCTGGGTTAAGGGGGCATTGACTTTCCTTTGACTCTGGCAGGCAGAAAGCCCTGGCACATCTGCTTATTGGAGGGAGCAGGACCACAGTCCCATAGGGTTACCAGTGAGTGGGCATGAAAGAGGTACAAGGTGGGGAAAGAGATACCAGCCCCATTGTCCAACTCTGCTACTGGGTGGGTCTTTATGATTCCACAGAGTGCTGCAGTTAGCCACATTTGAGGAGCCAGTAGACCTCTGCTATCTAGTTGTGGGAGACTTTTCAAACTCTCCCACTTGAGAGTTGGTACTGACTAGGTCAATTGGTTTGGAACTCCTAACCTGGGCCAATCACCCAAGGACCCTCTTAGGTGGTACTATGGTGTGTGGCAACAGGAAGAGTTGATTTTCCTCTTCCAGTTGTTGCCTGGGGTGGGGCTGGGGTGTCTAAATTGCTTGTACTTCTCCACAGCTGAGACTTCAATCCAGAGTCTCTGTTCCACTAGGATCAGACAAAGATTAGCTGAATACAAGACAGAGCCACCTAACCCGCCACATCAAGCAGGTCCCCAGAGCCTCAAATTGTAATACCGTACAGGTCCTTTGTAAAGCTGTAGGGGAAAAAGCTGCAGTCACCAGTCCCAGATCCTTGGCAAAGGACTGGTTAGCTACAACTCCAGGAGCCCCCAATACATTTCGCCTTACCTGCCCTTCTAGCCAAATGGTGAAAAATAATCATGGGGCAGAATCAGTGGAAAAACTCTGGCAACATTAATAGTCAGAGTAGATCAACTCCCCCAAGAAATAACAAAACACACACACCAGATGATCCCATCCATAAACAAATGACTGAGATGTCAGAAATCGAGTTCAGAATTTGGATGGCAAATAAGATCAACAGAATGGAGGTAAGGATGAAGTTACAATTTCAAGGAGTAATTCAAAAGTTGTCTCAAGAATTCAATGAATTCAAAGACAAAATCACCAAAGATTTTGACACATTGAGGCAAGAACTTGCAGCCCTCAAAGATTTGAGAAATATAGTAGAATCCCTCAGTAACAGAATGGAGCAGGCAGAAGAAAGGATCTATGACATAGAAGACAAGGCTTTTGAATGCTCCAAAATGCTGAAAGAGGAAGAGAAAAGGAGAGCAAAAATGGACCATTCCCTGAGAGAACTGTGGGACCACTCCAAAAGGGCAAACATTTGCCTTATAGGAATACCTGAAGGAGAAGAGGTTGCTTCAAAAGACCCAGGTGCTCTATGCCAAGAGATAATAGAGAAGAACTTCCCAAACATATCAAGAGATTCTGAAATCCAGATAGCATACAGTTTCAGAACCCCAGCACTATTCAATCCAAACAAAACGTCTCCTAGACACATTATAATTAACTTTGCCAAAGTTAAGACAAAGGAGAAAATTCTGACTTCCTCTCTGTTTTCTTGAGGAAGGCTTCCAATGCTATAAATTTCCCTCTTAGGACTGTCTTTGCAGTATCCCACAAGTTTTGATAATTTGTGTCTTCATTATCATTTTATTCAAAAAATTTGGTGATTTCCTTCTTAATCTAGACTTTGACCCAGCTATCATTTAGCATAAGGTTATTTAGTTTCCATGTCTTTGTTTGAGTATGAAGATTCCTTTTGCTGTTGAGATCAACCTTTATACTGTGATGGTCTGAGAAGACGCAAGAAATATTTTCTATTGTTTTAAATTAATAGAATAGGGCAGAATAATTACTATTATTTTTAAACTTGTGTCCTACAATATGATCCATTTTACAGGATGATCCATGGGATGATGAGAAGAATGTATGTTCAGTTTTGTTAGGATGAAATGTTCTGTAGATGTCTGTTAAGTTCATTTGTTGTAGGGTCAAGTTTAAGTCCAGTATTTCTTTGCTTCATTTTTTCTTGGAGGATCTATACAAAACTGCCAAAGGTGTGTTAAAATCTCTGACTATTATAGTGCAGGAAGATATCAAATTATTGATGTCTGTTAGGATTTCCTTTATAAAATGAGGAGCATTCTAGTACGGTGCATAAATGTTAACAATTGAAATATCTTCATGTTGAATGTTTCTCTTGACAAATATGAAGTGATCATCCTTATCTTTCCTTACTTTTGTTGGTTTAAAGCCTATTGAATACATTAATAATATTGCAATCCCTGCTTTTTTTGATTTCCATTTGCCTGGATTATAGATGTCCATTCCTTAACCCTTAGTCTGTTTTTATCCTTTAAGGTAAGATAAGATTCTCATATGCAACAGATATCTGGCCTGAGTTTATGTATCCACTCAGGCAACTTGTACCTATTTAGAGAACAATTTAAGCCATTCACATTAATTGAGAGAATTGATAATGCTGGTAGCATTTTAAAATGCTAGTGTATATTTTTGATCCTTTCCGTACTGTGGAAGTTAGGTTTTGTTCAAAAGTTTCTGGGTGAGTTTACTTTGGCCATGGACCATTCTTCTGATCTTTATGGAGTATGGGACTGAGAATAACCTGGAGAGCTGGCTTCATTATGGCAAATTTATTCAACATGTGTATATCATTAAAGTATTTGATTTTTCCATCACAGATGAAGCTCAGTTTAGCTGGATATAGAATCCTTGTCTGAAAGTTGTTTTCTTTTAGGAGATTGAAGGTTGATGACCATACTCTTCCAGCCTGGAAGGTTTCAGCTGAGAGATCTTCAGTCATTTTAATATTTCTCCCTTAGAGCAGTAAGGGGCATAACCAGTGGGTCTGTTTGCTGATTTCCCTCCTCCAGCTATCACCAGCTGGGGGAAGGACAACAGCTATTCACATCTTTGTGCATCAGAGGCTCCTGTGAAATATGGTTATTCCTTTGAATTGGGTAGAGGACAGGCTGAGGTCAGGACATAATTAGGTGGTGTTGTCAGCAAGCGGGCCCTCAGAAACTCTTGCTGCAGCCCTGAAAGTGAGCTTGTGAGGCTCTCAGGGAAGGGCCATAAACACAAATCCAGCTCATTGGCAAAGAGGTGGCAGCTCCATTTCCTGGGGCCTCCCAATCTGATCTCACCCTGTCAGTTTTAGTTGCCAAATACATCTGTATGGTGTTTTTTAAGGGCCCCTAATTAGATTAGCTCTCAATAACTATACATGGACAACCTATTGTTTCAACTCAGAAGTATAATTAATATTGAAAAGAAAGCTGAAAATACTCACGGAAAGGAGCTAGCAGAAGAATTCTGGTAACATGAAAAATCAGAGCAGATCAAAGGATTACAAGGGAAATATAGTAGAAAATACCATCCATAGAGGAATTGCTGAAATGTTGGAAATATAATTTTAAATATTGATGGCAAATAAGATGATTGGAATTGAGAAGAAGACGGAAATAGAAATCTAAAAAACAGTTCAAAAGTTGTCTCATGAAATTACTGAATTTAAAGACAAAATCGGCTCAGTGCCTATAGCTCAGTGGCTAGGGCGCCAGCCACATATACTAGAACTGGTGGGTTCGAATCCAGCCCAGGCCTGCCAAACAACAATGACAACTACAACCAAAAAATAGCCAGATATTGTGGTGGGCGCCTGTAGTCCCAGCTACTTGGGAGGCTGAGGCAAGAGAATAACTTAAGCCCAAGAGTTTAAGGTTGTTGTAAGCTGTGATGCCACCACATTCTGCTGAGGACAACATAGTGAGACTCTGTCTCAAAAAAACAAAAAAGAAGGCTGAGCCAGGGTTGAGGATCCAAGGAGAGTCTGAGAGGGTCTACTGACTTAAGCTTCTATAAAAGAAAAGCACCTGGGATCCTGGTTCCAACCCTGTCCCTTCTGGTCTCCCTGCAGGTAGAGAGCAATAGAGCTCTTAGACCTCGTCCCAGGGGGCCTGGCTCAGGGTCAGGTTCAGGCCATCCCCCTGGAGCTGGGCTCTCAGGGTGGATATAAGAGAGCTGCCTTGCAAAGGCCACTGAATCCTTGCTAAGGATTCCCAGGAGAACTTGGCCAGCAAATAGCCACCTGGGGGAATCTGCCCAAAAGATGTCACTAACCACCAAGACAGGGTCCTGCTCTGCAATGCAGCATTTGCCCTGCAGCCAGTTCCCAGGATTTTCCTTCAAATCCTGGGACACAGGAGGCTGGGAGCTTCGCCCCAGTTAGGAGAGAAGATGGGGAGGACCTGAGCTGCTCCCAGCTGCATGAAGATAATGAAGGACCCAGGCCACCAATCTTTCCATAGCATGTTTCTGAGTGCATTTGGAAAAGGGAGGTGACAATGGTGCTTTCTGGATGCTTCTGTGCCAGGAAACACGGCTGGCCTCCAGCCATGAAGGGTGTCCTTCCTCTTGCAGATGTGGATGAATGTCAGCAGAAACCCAGAATTTGTAAAGGTCGCAGCATCTGCATCAACACCCCGGGAAGCTCCACCTGCCAGTGCCCACCTGGCTTTGTGTTCAACCCGATGGACCAAAAGCTGTGCACAGGTAGAGGCCCAATGAGGCTGGAGTCAAGGAGGAGGGAGAAGATCCAGTTTCCCACAAGGTCAACGGCCTACTACCCTGCCTAAGGATTTGCTTCCCAGGAAAGTCCTGACACAGCACAGGGAGGTGGTGGGCTCTCTGAGTCTGGAATTCTTTTCTGAAGCCCCAGACCCGTTCCTCATCTGTCACTTTCAAGTGGAAGAAGGCATCACTTGCAGTTCTGAGAAAGGGAACAACAGTCATGCATAGGAAGGGCACAGGTGAGAGTGCTTGGTCAGTAAGTCCAGCCCCTGTGACTCAGCTTCCCTCATAGTTTCTCTTCCTATAAACTAGATATGAAGGTCCCTGCTGGTGAAGCTAAAGGTCACCAAGTGGCAGCACATTTAATAAGGCCACTGGCCTTGGGAAATGTAGGTGCAGTGCAAGGAGGGGAGCCCTGAGCCGGTCAGGGGTAGGGTTTGACCCTCTGGCTTTGTCCTCAGACATGAATGAATGCACCTCTGGATGAAACCCTTGCCACAACTCCACCCACTGTGTCAACAAAGTAGGCATTTCCTAGACACATTGTAGTTTGTGAAAGTCAACCTAAAGGAGAAAATCCTGCAAGAATCTGGGTAAAAGAAAAGTATCATCTACAAAGGGAAAAATATCAGGATGACCACAGATCTTTCAGCTGAAACTTTTCAAGCCAGAAGAGAATGGTCATTGGCCTTTAACCTTCTTAAACAAAATAGTTTTCAGCCCAGGATCCTGTATCCTGCTAAATTGAGTTTCATTTGTGATGGGGAAATAAAATATTGTACTGACATGCAAATGTTGAGGAAATTTGGCATAACTAGACCAGCTAGCTCTACAGCAAAGGACTCAGACCCATTCTTCATAATGACCAGAATGATGGTCTGTTACTAAAGTAAATACACCCAGAAACTAAAGAACAAAGTCTAGCTTCTACAACGGTGAAAGGGATAAAAATAAGCTCAAGACCTCTGAAAAATGAAATGTCCCAAACTCCACCATACTTATCAATTCTCTCAATAAGTGTGAATGGCTTGAATTCCTCTCTAATCAGGCACAGGCTGGGTGACTGTATACAAAAGCTCAAGCTCAATATCTCCAGTGTCTCCACAAAGTACACTTAACCTCAAAGGATAAAAGAAGACTCAGGGTGAAGTGATGGAAAACGATAATCCAGGCAACTGGAAATCAGAAAAAAGCAGAGATTGCAATCTTATTTGCAGATACATTTTTATTTAAATCAATAAAAATAAGGAAAGATAAGGATGGACACTACATACTGGTTAAGTGAAGCATATAGCATGAAGATATTTTAATAATTAACATTGACATGCCCAACCTAAATGCTGATACATAATAAACCCTAAATGGTTTATGGTTACATTATGGTTTACATAATGTTGATGCATAATAAACCCTAAATGATCTGAACAATATGATATCTTCCTGCACCATAACAGTTGGATATTTTAACACCCCTTTAATAGTACTGGACAGATCCTCCAAGCAGAAACTAAACAAAAAATAATGGCCTTAAATATGATTCTAGAACAAATGGACTTAACAGACATCTACAGTACATTTTTTCCTAACAAAACTGAATACACATTCTTCTCATCAGCCCATGGATCATCCTCCAAAATTGGTCATATCTTAGGACACAAGTCTAACCTCAACAAATTCAAAAGAATAGAAATCATTCCTTGTATCTTCTCAGACCATCATGGATTAAAAGTTGATCTCAACAGCAACAGAAATCTTCATACCCAAATAAGTCATGGAAATGAAATAACCTTATACTGAATGACAGGTGCATCAAAGATAAGATTAAGTAGGAAGTCACTAAATTTTTGGAACAAAATGATAATGAAGCCATAAGCTATCAAAACCTGTGGGATAATGCAAAGGTAGTGCTAAGAAGCAAATTCATAGCTTTAGATGCCTTCATTAAAGAAACAAACAGAACAAGTTAACAATGTAAGGGGGCTCTCAAGCAACTGCAAAAGACAAAACAATCCAACCTCAAACCCAGTGGAAGAAAAGGAATAATCAAAATTAGAGAAGAATTAAATAAAATTGAGTAGACAAGAATCATTTGGAAGATGAGTGAAACAAAAAGCTGGTTCTTTGAAAAGCTTAATAAAATAAACAAACCCTTGTCCCGACTAACCAGAAACACAATAGTAAGATCTCTCATAACTTTGCTCAGGAACAATAATGGGGGAATAACAAGAGATACCATAGAAATACAAAATATTCTCAACAATTACTACAAAAAACTATGCCCAGAAATATGGAAATGTAGAGGCAATGGACCAATGCCTGGACTCATGCCACCTTCCTAAACTCAACCTGAAAGAATTAGAAATTTTGAATTGACCTATATCAAGCACTGCAATTCCATCAACAATACAAAATCTTCCAAAAAGAAAATCCTTGGACCAGATGGTTTCACACCAGAATTCTACCATACCTTCAAAGAGGAACTTGTACCTATATTGCATAACCTATTTCAAAACAGAAAAGAAAGGGATCCTCTCCCACACATTCTATGAAGCAAATATCACCCAGATTCCAAAATCAGGAAAGGACCCAATAAAAAGAAAACTATAGGCCAAAATCATTGATGAATATCAATACAAAAATATTCAATAAGGTCCCAGTAAACAGAATACAGTGATGCATTAAAAATGTTATCCATTAGCTTAGCACCCGTAGCTCAGTGGTTAGGGTGCTGGCCACACACACCAGGACTGGTGGATTCAAACCTGGAATGGGCCTACTAAACAACAATGACAACTACAACAACAAAAAAATAGGTGGGTGTTATGGTGGGCACCTGTAGTCCCAGCTACTTGGGAACCTGAGGCAAGAGAATCGCTTGAGCCCAAGAGTCTGAGGTTACTGTGAGCTGTGTTTCACTCTACCGAGGACAAAATAGTGAGACTCTGTCTAAAAAAAAAAAAAGTTATCCATCATGATCAGGTAGGTTTTATCCCATGGATGCAAGGTTGGTTAAACATACACATAAATCCATAAATGTAATTCACATATAAAATAAAAACAAAGACAATATGATTTTCTCAATTAATGCAGAAAAATCCAGCATCCTTTTTTGATAAGAACACTTAAGAAAATAGGCTTAGGTCAGACATTTCTGAAACTGATAGAGGCTATCTACAACAAACCCACAGCCAATATCATATTGAATGGAGTAAAACTGAAAGCATTTCTACTCAGAACTGGAACTAGACAAGGATACCCACTGTCACCTCTGCTATTCAACATAGTGCTGGAAGTCTTAGCCAATGCAATCAGGCAAAAGAAATAGATCAAGGATATTCAAATGGAGACAGAGGAGGTCAAACTCTTGCTCTTCATGGATGACATGATCTTATACCTGGAAAATCTCAGAGATGCAACTACAAAGCTCTTAGAAGTGATCAAGGAATATAGCTGCATCTTGGGATAAAACAAATCAATGCCCTCAAATTAGTATGTAATTTGTAGCTGGTTCATCTCTAGATTCTCATTCTATTTCATAGAATAGAATTCTAGAATAAAGGGGACATGATCAAGCTAAAATCCTTCACATATGTCAATAACAGTCAAGCTGAGAATAAAATTAAAGACTCTATACCTTTTACAGTAGCTCCAAAGAAGATGAAATACCTGGGAATACAGCAAAGGATGTGAAAGATTCCTATAAAGAGAACTGTGAAACCCTGAGAAAAGAAATAGCAGAAGACATTAACAAATGGAAGAGCATGCCATGTTCATGGCTGGGAAGAGTCAACATTGTTAGAATGTCCATAGTACTAAAGCAATCTACAGATTTAATGTAATCTCCATCAAAGCACCATTGTCATACTTTGAGGAACTTGAAAAAATAGTTCTTTATTTCATATGGAACCAGAGAAAACCCTAAATCGCCATTAAATTTTTTAGAAATTAAAACCAATCTGGAGGTATCATGCTATCAGAGTTGTGGTTATACTACAGGTCTATAGTGATCAAAACAGTATGGTATTGGCACAAAAATTATGATACAAATCTATAGAATAGAATGAGAATATAGAGATGAACCAGTCACCTATTGTCATTTGATCTTTGATAAACTAAATAAAGAATTTGGAAAAGAATTTTTATGTAATAAATGGTGCTGAGAGAACTGGTTAGCCAAATATAGAGAATTGAAATTGGACCTGCACCTGTCACCATTGATAAAAATTGACTCTTGCTGGATAAAAGATTTCAATTTAAGACACAAAACAATAAAAATTCTAGAAGATAGAGTGTGAGGGAAACACTTGACAATATTGGCCTGGGAAAAGATTTATTAAGAAGATCCCCTTGGCAATTGCAGCAACACCAAAAATAAATACAGGGTACGTGATCAAGCTAAAAAGCTTCTGCACAGCTAAGGGTACCACAACTACAGCAAACAGATAACTTTTAGAATGAGAAAATATTTTTGCATGTTACAAATCTGATGAAAGGCTACTAACTAAAATTTATAGAGAACTCAAATTAATCAACAAGAAAAGAGCAAACAACCCATTTACAAGTGGGCAAGAGACCTGAACAGAAATTCCTCTGAAGTTGATAGATCAATGGCCAAAAAACACATGGAAAAATTGCCATTATCTCTAATATCAGAGAAATGCAAATCAAAACCGCTCTGAGGTATTGCCTAAATCCAGTGAGATTAGCCTGCATCACAAAGTCCTGAATCTGCAGATGCTGGTGTAGATGTGTAGAGAAGGGAACGCTTCTACAGTGTTGGTGGGATTGCAAACTAATACAACCTCTATGGAAACAAGTATGGAGAATTCTTAAAGAACTAAAAGTGGACCTTCCATTTGATCCTACAATCCCATTACTAGATATCTACCCAGAAGAACAAAAATCATTTTATCACAAAGATATTTGTACCAGAATGTTTATTGCACCTCAATTTATAACCATCAAGATGTGAAAACAACCTAAATCCTATCAACCCATGAATGGATTAACAAACTGTGGCATATGGATACCATGGAGTACTATTCAGCCATAAGAAAAGATGGAGACCTTACATCTTTTGTGTTTACCTGGATGGAGTTGAAACACATTCTTCTAGTAAAGTACTTCAAGAATGGAAAAAAATGTATCCAGTGTACTCACTATTAATGTGAAACTAACATATAAACAACCACACACCCATTCAAATGATAAAACAAATATACTATAGGAAGGGGGAGGTAAGAGGAGAGAGGAGGGGGGGCGGAGGTTGAGTGCCTGAGTAGGGATGGCACTTGGTGAGATCTCATCTAATGCACACTATGTGAGGGTATTCAGCATACCCCCTGGATGCTGGGTGAGGGGCTCCACTACAGCTTGAACTTTACCTTGAATTTGAAAACAATGTAACCTTACAATTTGTACACTCATATTAATTTGAAATAAAAAAAAAGTGTCCTGCCTCAGCCTCCTGAGTAGCTGGGACTATTTGTGCATACCACCGTGGCTGGTTAATTTTTCTATTTTTAGTAGAGACAGGGTCTCACTCTTGCTCAGCCTACTCTAGAGCTCTTGAATGCAACTGATCCTCTTGCCTTGTGTGAGCCACTGTACCCAGGCATCAATAAAGAACAAAAATATTAAATTAACAATCTAAACTTCCACCTCAAGATACTAGAAAAATAATATCAATGTAAACCCAAATCATGGAAGAGGAAGAGCAGGAAGATTAGAGTAGAAATAAAATAAATGAAACAGAAAATCAAAAAATAAAATATGGCCATGAAACCAAAGTGCAATTCTTTTAAAGATGAGCACAATTGGCAAACTTTTAGCTAGGCTGATTGATAAAGAAAACTCAGTATTATTAGATATGAAAGAGGGGACATCAATACTGATTTTATAGAATGAAAAAATGGCATTAAGGAACTATGTGCAATTTTATGACAACAAATTAGATAACTTACATAAAACGGAGGAATTCTTAGAAAGACACTACTATCTATTTCCTGTCTCAAGAGGAAATAGATAATTTGAATATACCTATAACAAGCAAGAAGAATAATAACACATGACTATTGAACTAATAACTTAAAATCTTTCAACAAAGAAAAGCCCAAGCCCAGATGACTTCAATGAGTTTCTCCAAACATTTAAAGAATTAATTCAGTTCTTCACAAAATCAAAAATAGAAGAAGAGGAAGTTTTCTATTTTCCCAAATTATTCTATGAGACCAGTATTACCCAGATACCAAATCCAGAAAAAGAGGTCACTAGAATAGAAAAGTGCATACATATATTAATATGAATATAAAAATCCTCAACAAAATGCTAGCAGACTGAATATTGCAATATATAAAAAGGATTGTAAACCATGAACAAGATGTTATTTTTTCCATGAATGTAAGGCTGATTTAATATCTAATAATCCTTCAGTGTAATACACATATTAACAGAATAAAGGATAAAAATCATATAATTATCTGAATTCATTCAGAAAAGAACTCGGCAAAATCCAACACTCTTTTGTTATAAAAAGATTCAATACACTAGGAATAAAAAACAATTTCCTCTACCTGAAAAAGAGTATCCATGAAAAAAAGTCCTCAGCTAATGTCATACTTCTGTGGGGAATAGACTGAATGCTTTCTCCCTAAGTTTGGGAACAAGACAAAGTAGTCCACTTAAGGTTTTAGCCATTGCAATTAGGTGAAAAACCAAAACCAAAAAAGAAAAAGCTATAAAAGTGTCTGACACAAAGTAAGCACTTTGTGAATCTTAACTATCACAATTTCATTATTGTGGTTATTGAGATCAGGTGTCCTTTTCTAACTAAAAATATGGAACATCCTATAAAATTTGGATGAATTAGGTTAGATTAAAAAGATGATGTCTTATGTGTGTACTCTATAATATTCTGAAATTAAAAACACGTTCTTGAGACATTCTTTTATTTCATCCTTCAAGGACAGAGATGTAAATACATTCTTCTTAATTATCATAATCTTCTACCAGAAGGATGGCCTAGGGATGATTACTTAGTGTCATTCTCTATATCATGCCCTGGCATAATCAAAATGCTATATTGGTTCTAGTAATAGCCATAGTTGTGCTAGAGAAGATGAGAACAGTGGGAAGTTATATTTACCGGGCAGATGTTCCATAAAGGTGAGGTCTGGATGCTGCAGAAATGGCCACAATCACAGCTGGGACTCCATACCCCACAGGGAACATGAGCCTCCTCATTAATCTGCTCCCACTGGAATAGCTGACCACTGTCAGGTTCCGCACAGTGAGGAAGAGATTTAGACCCTCCAGCAGCATCCAGGTGAAGGAGGCCAGGTAGAGATAGTGAAGGGCACCTGCGATGATGGTGCACAGCACCTAGGGGTGGAGTAAAAGACACTGAGGGCAGCAGTTTGGTCTAGGAGTGGTCCAGGAAGTCTGTACCTGGCCACTGAAGGGAAATTCTGATGTACATAATGGAGTTGGAAAGAGAAGATTTGTTTTCTTCATGCTGACAGGGACATAGTTAAAAAAGAAAGGAAATAAAAAAGAGAATAAAAGAAAAATTTGTTTTCTAGTTGGGTAAGGCAGTGTGAAATTGGCAGGTTCCTCTTCTAACCCTCCCAGGGCTCAGGGTCATTTCATTAAGGTATCCAATGTGGCATCATTCCATGAACCAGAACCTTCTGGGTCAAGGAAGGGAGTCCTTTTTGACACCATTGTCAGTACCTTGGGTTTGGTTTGATCAATCGCCGTGAGGAAAAGGAGGTGGGCCAGGAAGAGGCAGATGGAGAGCTGCAGGTGCAGTGAAGTGCTGGTGTTCTGGATGGCCTTGCACAGGAGGAAGGTGAGGGCTGCCAGGAGGAGGCACAGCAGAGAGAGGCCCAGCCCCACATAGGTGATGAAGGTCAGCACCGGCTGGTCTTCCTGGGAAAAAAAAGGTTCATGATTAGAATTTCCTGCTCTGGAGTAATGACTCCCACTGCCATTTTTATTCGTATATTGTTTATGGAATCCAGGAATGGAGGAGGCAGGTATATATGTGAGGTTAATCTAGAATTTTATGAGGTTCTGAACTAATGAATTTAGCCCCTGGGAGGACTGAAGGACAGAAAGAGTCATCTCTTGCCATATTGGATGCTGACCCAGAGAAGTTGTGGGATAATGAATTTGTTTTTGAAAGCTGCCTCATTTGTAGGAATCTGTTACACAGCAGTAGATACAGAATGCATCTCCTCTCACCTGCACGTCGTAGTGCGCCATGAGGATGGCAAAGCTGCTGAGGTGGGTGCAGCGGCAGCTGGTGCTGTTGTCTTTGGGGTCCACCGTCCTGCAGCCTGTGGTGGCCCAATGTCCATATCCACTCTGGCCATGCTCCCAGAAGGCACAGAATACCTTCTGCCTTGGTCCAGGGATCACTGACTGTAGGTACAGGAAACAGGTGTGTGCTGGGGGTTGCGATGCTCTGAGAGCCTGGCCCAATGTTGACTTGAGAAGGG
>CAUYQV010006112.1:0-53787 GCA_963574575.1 Galagoides demidoff
ATATCTTTTGAATAATTTCTTGAGAAGTCTTTTGAATAATTTCTTCAGCTCCTAATTCCTTCTTTTCTTCCAGTCTGTTAATCTTATTTGCTATCCACACTCTGAACTCAATTTCTGACATCCCAGCCATTTGCTTGTGGATGGGATCTTCAACTATGTCTTCCCCCTTTTGCCTTGGAGGAGTTGATCTATTCTGGTTATTTGAGTTGCCAGAGTTTTTCCACTGGTTCCGCCCCATACTGAGTCTACCTTGTTTGGAGGCCTTATCAGAACCGTTCAGTTGGTGGCTTCTTCTGGTTGCCCAGGGAGACAGGCAGAGTGTGTCTGTTGTCTTCTCCCAGTTCTTGGGTGGTGGGGCAGCCGGGGTGCAGTGGAACAGCAACAGCTGCACGGGAGTGTACGTGGCTGGATTAGACCTTGTTCAGCCTGCAGGGCGACCAGGGGGCAGGAAACTGGCAGCAGCCAGATCAGTCCTAGTTCAGCACCCTGGAGCAGCCAGGGGGTAGGGGAAAGGCAGCGGTAGCGCAAGGTACGCGAGCGACCAGATCAGTCCTAGTTCAGCCCCACCAGAGTAGCTGGGGGTAAGCGGGGGAAAGCGGGGGACTACTTCACCCTTGCCCGTTGGATGCTTGCAGCGCTAGCAAGCCAATCAGGCCCTCCCGTACGGGAGCCTGGAGCGGGGGACTCCTCCACTTCTGTCTGTGGGATGTATGTGGCTCTAGCAAACAGTTCTGGGCCCTCCAAGAGTGGTAGACCCCTCCACCACCACCTGCAGGGTAAGCATGGCTCTAGCAATCAGTTCTAGGCCCACTCAGTTTGGGAGCCTGGAGCAGGGAACACCTTCCCTGGCACCCGTGGGGTGTGTGTGTGTCTCTCGCAAGCTTTTTTGGGTCTGCCTGGAATGGAGGATGCCTCAGCCTCTGACTGCAGGACACTTGCCACAATAGCAAGCGGTTCTGGGCCTGCCCAGAGCAGGAGCTTGCTGCTCGTGGGGTGTGCGACTCTAGCAAGCAGTTCTGGGGCCCGCCCAGCTCCATGAGGGCAAAGGGATCCACTCGGCAACTGGGTTAGTCTGGGAAGGTTAATACCTCCTTCCCCACCTTACATCCAGTCACTCGTGATCCCCCAGGTCCATGACCCTATTCACTCCAGTAGGCCACTGCTCCCAGGGTTTACCTGGCAAAATCAGCCAGAAATCTGAGTTTGGCAGGGGGGACTTGCGTATTTAAATTAGGCTTCTGTCAGGCTAGATTTCTCTGTAAATCAGAGGTTGCATTCAGCTTTACACTCAGGTGTCAATTCTAGCCTCTGCCCGCCCAATGCCTTTGTTTCAGCCACTTTAGCCCCCTGAGGGCTGGTGCTCCACCCAAGAAAGTTATGTGCGCCCTGCCTGTGGCTGCTGTCCAAAACCCAAAGGGATGGGACTGGAATGGCGTCAGTGGCGTCAGCCTGCCACTCAGGATGCCACCGTTGCTGACCTGGCGTCCCCTGAGCTGATTCTCCTCTCCTCACGATTGCACCACAGTCAGCACAGAACAGCACCAGCCCTTTCCCCCTCCACTTCTCTCAAGGAGATGCCCAAGAATCAGGATTCCATAGGTAATAAACCTCCAGACCTTGGAGTGGGTGGGTGGGGGCACCTCGGAGTTCAGTGTTTCAGGTGGGGAATATATACAGATTTATACAGTTTTACAGTTTTATGCCTGGCCAGAGGGTGCCGTGGCACGCCAGCAGGGGCAGGAGGTCCAGTTTTTAGGGAGTCTCTCCCGTGAGATAGAGTGGGAGGATGTTTGAACTCTGCTCGCTTATTTGCATGGAGTAAACTGCGAGCCCTTGTTGTGCGGGAGGGGACTCCCGTCCGCTTGGTGGCGGATTTTGTACCTTTTGGTTGTATTTGTGGGGTCATAGCTTGCCTCAGGAAGGTTGAAGTGCGCTCTTTAATCTTCTCTCTTGGCTCTGCTCCAATCAGCTAATTTGCTAAACTTCTGTCCTTTCAGCCTCCTTCTGAATGGGAGCTTCTGTAAAAAGCTGGCTGCAGTCCGCCATCTTGGCTCCGCCCCCAGCATTTTCTCTTTTAAGAAAAGTTTCTAATATATGACAGATTCTTTTTATTAATATTCTATAACTTAATATTTTTAAAATCAGCATAGAGAATTGAAGCCTTAATTTTTCCTAGTTAGTATATACAAATTTTGTTCTAGCTAGATACCTGAAATAGATGAAAAGGCAGGCTACCTATAATTTTCCCTATAGGCTTGAATTTTTAAAATACCCCTCAGTGGCCGTGCAAAGACTTTAACCACCTGCATAATTCTTCAGCCTCACCTCCCACCACTGTCCCCTCCTACTTTGTTTCAATAATACCAAACTGTCTGTGGTTTTCCTCTGCACACCAACTCTAGTTAAAACTATTCTACAGGGTTTCCCAAGTCTCCCATAAAGTCACCATACATAGGGAAAAAATGGGATATTATAGCTAAGGGTACCTTTATTTATAAAATACTCATCACAAAAAATATTTATAAAATATACTCTACATGTTAGCCTTCTCTTTGTAAAATTGTGTAATGAACATTTTGCAAATGTGCATTTAACCACAACTTTCCATTTCCTCTATGCATGGTAACTTTTATGGGCAACTTTTGGGTGTCCTATGTATAGTTGACTATTTTAAACTGTACATGACTTTATGGACACCGTATATTTTGTGCCTGTGCCTGTGCCTTTGCCTGGATGATTCTTCCCTTCCTTATCTATCTGTGGGTATCTATTCATGAAACGTAGCCCAGATGTTAGCCCTACTCTAGTAAGACCTTTCCTGACATCTAACTGGATAAAACTTTCTTTGTGAAGTCTCATTGTAGGTAGTTCTGTTGCAGTCCTGTGGTGCTCTCTTATGAGCATATATTTAAAAAATTTCTCCTCCGTTAGCCTGTGAATTCCTTGGAAGTCCATTTATTCTGTTTGTTCCCCAGCACCTAACTCAATATTTACTTCACAGTTTCTTGAATTAAATTCAATTCTGTGAGTTAAAATAAATTCTAAAAATTAAGCTTGTTAGTATGTTTTCCTCCACACACCATAGGTGCAAGGGTATATGCATTTTTTTATTTTTAATGTAGGCTCTTACTTACTTTTCAGCTGTCCTCATGAGATTTCCCAGACTTTAAGTCAAGTTATATGGTCCTTTATTTCCTTTATTTTTTCTGTGATCTTGTATTTTCAGGTAAATGAGTGATGTGAGAGATTCTCTTATCAAAACAAAAAGAAAACTTCTGCTTTTTTTTGAGGAAAGGTCTGTATGCAGTATAGTCATAGCTCTCTGTAACCTTAAAACCGTGGTCTCAAGCAGTCTTCCTGCCTCAGACTTTTGAGTAGCTAGGACCACAGGCACATATCACCAGGCCCAGTTTTTTGTTTTGAGTAGAGTTGGGGGTCTCACTGTGTTGCCCAGGGTGGTCTCAGACTCCTGGCTTCAAGCAGTCCTCCTGCATTGGCCTCTCAAAGTGCTGGGATTCTAGGTTTTAGCCACTGATGCTGACTAGAAAAATCTTCTGATTTGAAATTTAAGACTTCCGGCTCGGCGCCTGTGGCTCAAGCGGCTAGGGCGCCAGCCACATACACCTAAAGTGGCGGGTTCGAATCCAGCCCCAGCCCGCCAAACAACAATAATGGCTGCAACCAAAAAATAGCCGGGTGTTGTGGCGGGCGCCTGTGGTCCCAGCTACTTGGGAGGCTGAGACAGGAGACTCGCTTGAGCCCAGGAGTTGGAGGTTGCTGTGAGCTGTGATGCCATGGCACTCTACCCAGGGCGACAGCTTGGGGCCCTGTCTCAAAAAAAAAAAAAAAAAAGAAAAAAAAAAGAAATTTAAGACTTCCTAATCAAATAGTACTTTGAAGATAAACTCTGAAAATATGAAATTATAGATTTTAGTTGGCTGGTTTTGTGTTAACCAGATGATCCATAATCTGTTTATTGTTTCTGTCCTAATGGGAGAAAATTTTACCTATTTGTCTATATATACATTCCTAAGTCAAGGGTTTTTGAATTTACCTTACATATGCTATGTGGTTTATAGTTAGTGTACAATCAGAAAAGTCTTCTCTTCTAAAAAAAATTTATGTAAATATGTACATATTTATTTTAGAGACAGGGTCTTCTTGCTTTATTGCCTAGGCTGAAGTTACAGTAATCATAGCTCACTGTAACCTTGAACTCCTGGGCTCAAACAGACCTCTGATCTTACCTGGAACTACATATAGGGATATACTACCAGACCCAGCAGAAAAGTATTACCTGCTATCAGTTTGTTTCTTTTATTTTCAGATTACAAGATAAAGTTCGAGAAACTATTGAAGCATTGAGAATGGCCGGCATCAAAGTATGGGTACTTACTGGAGATAAACATGAAACAGCTGTTAGTGTGAGTTTATCATGTGGACACTTTCATAGAACCATGAACATCCTTGAACTTATAAATCAGAAATCAGACAGTGAATGTGCTGAACAGTTGAGGCAGCTTGCCAGAAGGTAAGAACACTGGTCTCTGTATCATGCAGTTCTGGGGTGACCTATGGGACAGATGTCTGTTTTTTATAGCCCATAAGTTAAAAAATAGTTTTTACATTTTTTTGGTTAATGAAAAGGAATCCAAAGAAGAATCATATTTCATGAAGTGAAAATTATATGATATTTAAATTTCAGTGTCTGTAAATAAAGATTGGAACCCAGCCGCATACATTTGCATATTATCAGGAAGTGCGCCTGTAGGACAGCTCCAGAGTCGAGTGTAGTGGCAGGCCTTATGCAGTACTCTTCTCATCACTGCTGCTTGACTCACGAGAAATCATGGTGATACATTTGTGACCTGATAGTGTCTTAAGTGCCATGTGTAGCACCATATTATGGCATTTTACTATTTTTATTGTTAGTATATAGCTATCATGTCAAACAAGAAAAGATTAAAAAGAATTTTTTTTTTTTTTTTTTTAAGAGACAGAGTCTTACTTTATTGCCCTTGGTGGTAGAGTGCCATAGCAGCGTCACATAGCTCACAGCAACTTCCAGCTCTTGGGCTTAGGTGATTCTTTTGCCTCAGCCTCCCAAGTAGCTGGGACTACAGGTGCCCACCACAATGCCTGGCTGTTTTTTTGTTGTGGTTTGGCCAGGGCTGGGTTTGAACTTGCCACCCTTGGTATATGGGGCCAGCATCCTACTTCACCGAGCCACAGGCACCGCCCAAGATAAATAGACTTTTAATATCATACTTTTAAAACACAATGGAGTAGGGATTATTTTATTACTGAATTAGATGGCAAAGCATTATCTTTATTCAGTGATATTTTAGCTGTGCTTCCTGTTTGAAAAAAAATTTTCAATGATGAATTACAAATTCATTACAGATAGCTATTACCAGATGAACATTTGTAATTAATTTTGATGGTAGGGAATATTAACTTTGAACTCCAGTTAAGCAAAATATTACCCTCTTCCCCCTCAACAAGAAAAGATTCTCATTTTTCTCATTGTATTACTCTCCATTAAAAAATTCTCAATTCGTAATACATTTTTAACTTAGTCAATAAAAATATTGTTGAAATTTCTTTTCTCATTATAAGCACTTATATAACATCCTGAATTTTTCCTCTTGGTCCACAAAGTTTAAAATTGAAATGTTTACTCTCTGGCTCTTTACAGAAAACATTTGCCAACAGTTGAGCTGCTTTGCATGACTAAACTGTGATATTAACCTGCATTTTGCTGTTCAAAGACTATTTCATAAGAATTTATGTTCTAAATTCTGTTGTTTTCATAAATCCCTTTTATACAGGCAGATCAAATTTATGTCCCATTTGGATGCAAATGGTGCCCCAACACAGTCTGATTTTTCACAGTAGATTAAGAAGGGCTTCGTTGTGAGCATCAGAGCTGCTTGCATGCATGTAGACATATTGGGTCTTCTGCAGGTTCCTATCATTTGTAATATGGTGATACAAACCCAGAAAAACAAATGCAAACATAGTAACACCATGGTTATTAATATATATTCAGCCTTTATTTATATTTGTTATGCAGGCATTGATGTGTTACTAAGCTTTGGATTTAATCTAAGAAAAGTTTATTTAAGAGATGTTTTTAAAAGATGGTGCAATTTGCCTGTATTCCCAGCTGCTCTGGAGGCTGAGGCAAGAGGATTGCTCAAGGCCAAGAGTTTGCTGTGAGCTACGATGCCATGGCACTCTACCCAGGGTAGTAGTGGACTACTGTTCCCCCTCCCCCACAAAAAGAAGACAGTGCAATTGTCAGAAAGTTCTTTGCTTGAGTGTGAAAAGGTGATTGATGTCAGTAATAATGAGAGCAGTGTCAACATCATTGTAGATGCTTAAACATTTTTTTTTTTTGAGACAGAGTCACACTTTGTCACCCTTGGTAGAGTGCTGTGGCATCATAGCTCACAGCAACTTCAAACTCCAGTGCTTAAACAATTTCTCTTGCCTCAGCCTCCCAAGTAGCTGGGACTGCAGGTGCCCACCACAACACTTTGCTATTTTTAGAGGTGAGGTCTCGCTCTGGGTCAGGCTGGTCTCAAACCTTGTGAACTCAGGCAATCCACCTGCTACAGCCTCCCATGTGCTGGGATTACAGGTGCGAGCCACCGCACCTGGCCCAATGCTTAAACATTTTAATACTGTAATGTCAAGGAGAACTTCCTAAAATGTGAGAATTAATTGCTTGGAACTATTTCCCTTATATAAACCTTTAAATATTTTTTTTCTGATTATAGAAGTAATATCTACTTAAAAGTACTGAAAATTATAAAGACAATATATATAGTAGTAGTTAATGAAATAAAAACAGTCATCTAAAAATGATAATTTATACTTTAGCATATTTTATTTAAGTCTTCTATATATGTGGTTTTAATGAATATGTTATGATCATTCGTACTATTCATTCCCTTTCTGTACAAAAGCTATATTAGAAATTGAAGACCAGGGCGGTACCTGTGGATCAGTGCTTAGGGCACTTGCCTTATATACTGAGGGTGGTGGGTTTGAACCTGGCCCTGGCCAATCTGCAACAAAAAATAGCCAGGCGTTGTGGCAAGTGGCTGTAGTCCCAGCTACTCGGGAGGCTGAGGCAAGAGAATCACCTAAGCCTAGGAGTTGGAGGTTGCTGTGAGCTGTGTGACGCCACCACAGCACTCTACCAAGGGAGATAAAGTGAGACTCTGTCTCTAAAAAAAAGAAAAAGAAAAAGAAATTGAAGACTCTTGATTTAGTCTACTTGTACAGCTGTAACAAAATCCCTAAGACTGGATAATTTATGAAAAACAGAAATTTGTTTTTCCCAGCTCTGGAGGCTGGGATGCCAAGATCAAGGCACCAGAAGGCTGTGTAGTGAGAGGCATCTCCGTGCTGTAAGATGGGCCCTTGTTACATCTTCCCAAGGGGAAGGTTGCTGTGTCCTCTTGTGAGGGAAAGGATTAAGGTCAAGAGAGTGCACTCTCTCTGAAGCCTCTTATATCAGGGTATTAGTCCATTCACGAAGGCAGAGCTTTTGTGACTTAATCACTTACCAAAGTCCCCCGCCTCCTAATACCACCATAGTGGAGATTGTTTCAGCATGAATTTGGGGGAAACAGTACATTCAAACTGTAGCACTTGGTATGTGAAATTTATACTGTATTTTGGAGAAACTGTATTTTTTGGTGGAAAATTTCTAAAATAACTGTTAAGTCAATAGGATTTTGATTCATAGAATTGCAAGTAATATCTATTCTAAAAATCTCAAAAATCTTGTGTAGAAAAAGAATTTCATACTTTTGAAAGCTTTAGTTTATACATAGTATATCTGTTCCTTCACAAACATGTCTCATCTCTAGGCATTTGGAACACAAAGTTATATAAGGTGTGTTGTTTATTCCCCAGATGTTTACAGTGTGTAAGAAAAAGAAGTAAATACACTGTCATAGACCTGTTAGAACTGAATTAGGCAAGAACAGAAGTTGTAGGACAGAACAGAGTTTAGCCTAGACCAGACATATCAGGGAGAGCTGGAAAGAATAGACAACTTTGTTGCCTCCTGAGATTTGAAATGTTAACTGCACAGAGAGTGAAACCAAGAAGCAAAGGGAGCAGTGTGTGCTCATTTCCAGAGTGGGGAGAGAAGCTTAACAAAGCAATTAATAGTAGAGTGGGCCATAGAAGGGGTTGGGTAGCAGAGGCCGTGGAGAGAGATTATGAGACAGGAGGCTGCAGAGATGAGCAAATGCTACCTACTGTATACCAGAAATGTAGGTGCTTTTCTATCCTTCTTAAACATTATCCCATAGGCTCAGTACAGTGGCTCATACCTATAACCCAGCATTTTGAGAGGCTGAGGTGGGAGGATGGTGTGAACCCCAGAATTTAAAAACTGCCTAGGCAACATAGTAAGACCCCATCTCTACCAAAAAAAAAAAAAAAAATTAGCTAGGCATAGTGGCATATGTATATAGTTCCAGCTAATCAGGAAGCTGAAGCAAGAAGATTGGTGCAGCCTGTGAGCTATAATCATGCCACTGTTCTCCAGCCTGGGCAGGAGAGCAAGATCCTGTCTCAAAAATATATACAATTAGCCTTTGGATAGTGAGATTATAATCTGATGATTTATGAAGGCTATCCAGAGGAAAACCTAATGTTGTGTGCCTTAGGAAGATTCCCTAGAAGACTCATGGGTTCCAGTCTTGGCTGCTGTCATTTCTGAGGCATGCTGCCCTGGCACTGCTTAGGTAGGGTGACCAGACGTCCTGCTTTTGAACAATTTGTCCTGCGTCCCAAGGCGTTTTTAAAAAGTCCCGATTTTTGGAAAGAATGCACGAACGGGCAGGAGAACAGGAAGGGATATATGGTTTTCAGCTGCTATGTGGCTATTTCGCTAGAATATGAGTTTTATATTATTTTTATTAATTTTATAATGTTAAACTGTAATAATTACAAGTAATTGTTGAGAAGTGATTATTGAGAACTGCTTATCAAAGTTTGCATTGTTGTCAGGCCCTCCCCTGCCCCGCCCCCACCCCACCCCCGGCCATGTTGTCCCCCTTTACGAGTGTTAAAACTGGTCACCCTATGCTTAGGGCATGCTGGAAGACATTGTTCCAGCAGCTGGAACAGGCTGCTAAAGTTTGGCCAGTAAAAAGAAAAATGTAGTCAACATAGGTGTTGGTTTCAGATATGGGAGGCTCAATAAAGGAGAGAAAAATCAATTTTTAAAAGTTTTATAAGGGCTAGGCGGGTGTCTCACACCTGTCCTGCTTGTACTCTGGGAGGCCGAGACAGATGGATTGCTTCAGTTTAGGAGTTTGAGACCAGCACTAGTGAGAGCGAGATCCCATCTCTACTAAAAATAGAAAAATTAGCCAGGTGTTGCGGAGGGCGCCTATAGTCCCAGCTATTTGAGAGGCTGAGGCAAGAGGATCACCTGATCCCAGGAGTTTGAGGTTGCTGTGAGCTATTAGGCCATGACACTCTAGCATGGGACAACAAACTGAGACACTGTCTTAAATAAATAAATAAATAAATTTTGTGATGTAAACTGAATTAGTTGCCACTTATTAGTTATAGTGCAACACAAGAGTGATTAGGCATGAAAGACACCATTTTAACTTCGTGAAAAAAATTTCTATTATGAGACTAAAATCTATCAATATATGTTTAACTTTCATAGTTTATTGCTCATTTAATGGACTTCTCACTTCTAATTTGAAAATGGAGGCCTGTCTCAGTAGTAGGGTGATAGAGTGTGAACTTCCAGGGCGTTCCTTGTGACAGCTGTGACTTTCCACAACACAAAGGAGTTTGCACCAGAATATAGACCTATGTGCGACTTTCTTCATCAAGAAAGTGTTACTACCAAAGGGGGTCAAGAAAAAAAACAGTTGAATAAAATAGTGTATTTAGTGATTTGGTTGGTTTACATACTAGTGCACAGTCCTTATCGCTTCCTGGCAACAAGTAGTTTGCCCAGCTGGCAGTAGTCAGCTTGTGCTTTGAGCAGCATGCCTGTAGCACACACCCCCAAGGAGGGCACCCATGTTCCACAGTAGTAATGTCTGGTGTCACAATCCATCATCTAGGTCAATATCAAAAGATGGTACCCAT
This sequence comes from Galagoides demidoff, assembly GCA_963574575.1. Classification (NCBI taxonomy): domain Eukaryota; kingdom Metazoa; phylum Chordata; class Mammalia; order Primates; family Galagidae; genus Galagoides; species Galagoides demidoff. The sequence continues at coordinate 10,147 of CAUYQV010006112.1, forward strand.
TCCTTCCACTTTGTCTTTCCTATTCATACATGATGAATCTAGCTCATGGATTTTCCTGAACATTTGATTTCATTTAATTTTTTCAAATTAGTAGAATTTGCTTAATGTTTTTGTTTTTGTAAAAAGACTTTTCATGCAATTTGGAAGAATATCTTGAGAGCATATCTTACAATTCATATTTTAAAAAATATAATTACTGTATCTGCATATCAGTTCATTGCAAAATTGAATATCATCTGTTCAGTCTATATCAGTGACACTCGGTTCTGCTTAATCTTAATCTCATTAGGTAATATGATTGTGTTTGATTGCTAACATCATACTTTTGACAGAAGGGTCTGTGGATGAACAATCAATCTTTCAGTAGAAATCTTTTTATATTAGTATAAGTAATACAGCTTCAGAATGTCTTACAGAGGATATTATTACTTTCTCTCTTAGAATTACAGAAGATCATGTGATTCAGCATGGGCTAGTAGTGGATGGGACCAGCCTATCTCTTGCACTTAGGGAGCATGAAAAACTATTTATGGAAGTTTGCAGAAATTGTTCAGCTGTATTATGCTGTCGTATGGCACCATTGCAGAAAGCAAAAGTATGTATATGTTATAAAAAGCCTGATAAAGATATATACTTCTAAAAATGTTCTTTAAGGTTAATACTTCACATAGTTCCATTTTACTTAGAGTTAGTCACTTCTTGTATTAATGAATTTTAAGTGTATAAAATTGGAATTCTCAGAGTGAACATTAAAGTTTCAACTATTTATAATGACTTAGAAAGCCTGTGATGGGTAGCATATGCTGAAATACAAATTTAAACTAAAATAACCACGTTACATAAGTTAGTTACTTAGCAAAAGAGCCGAGGAGACTTCGATTCATCTGCACCTTCAGATGGTTCTAATGATCTGTATTTATTCTTTCATTCTTATGAAATGGTGATTTCTTTGTTAAAAGTGAGAAGTAGAACATTAGTAAAAAGTTGAAAAGCCACTTAACTTATAATGTGAAGGAAGTGTTTAAATTTCAGCTACCTATGATTCCATGAAAAGCATATATAAACATTTTTGCAGTTCCAAATTTGGAATATAAGATCTTAGATTATATTTTTCATAAATATCTTTTGCAGTGCATATCTATATACCAATTGTTTCATATCTAGGTCTAATAAATTACTCCTTCCCAACTGTTTTGGCTACATAGGATTTTGCTACAGTGCCTGTAGTATAACTAATGTACTCCAGTCTTTGGAGACTAAAACTGCCTAGCTAGGTTCTTTGTAAAACTGTATTCAAGAATTCCAAAGAGAACTTTCTTTTGATTCCATTGAATTTAATCTGATTTTTCTTTAATTTATTAACTTTATTACAGGTGAAAATTATATTTCCTCTATAGTAAATAAAAAATTTTTTGAGAAAAAAAACTATTTTGTCTAACAGTTCAATTAAGTGCAGTTACTTTTTTACACAATTATGTATAAAGAACTAATTCATTGTTGTCTTTCAGGTAATAAGACTGATAAAAATCTCACCTGAAAAGCCTATAACGTTGGCTGTTGGTGATGGTGCTAATGATGTAAGCATGATACAAGAAGCACATGTTGGAATAGGTAATTGTTTTTTTCATTTTTGAAGTTGGTATAATTATTTGATGGTTTTGTATTTTTCTTTTGTAGATTAAAATACAATATCGAATTTGTAAAAAAAAAAAAACCTAAATGCAACATGATAAAATATCACAGTGTAGCCCCATTAGAAACCTCTTGTAATTAAGTGCACTATTTAGTATATTTAAGTTCTGAATTTTAAAGGAAATAAACACATTAATGAATTTTATCTTTGCCAGTACTCCATAATAAAAGTAACTTAATTTTTACATGCTGTTTTTTGCCTTTTAAAGTATTTTCACAATTTTAAAGATAATTTTAGAGATAAGAAATTGCATCAAATTCTAATACAAATATAAAATTTCAAATAGTTTTCTAATTTTAATAACTTTGATTCTGATGTCTTTTTTCTTTTTGCCTAAAACTTTTATTGGATTCAGACATTTTTATTATTTTATTACATTTATTAATCCATTCCTCTTTTAACCATGTTGCAACCTATCTTCCTCTATAATTTTATTTTGCAAATACCAGCAAAAGAGAAACGTACAGCATAGAACTTGAAAGGTAGAAGAGAGTTACACAGGTCTCTGTACTGTCCTGTGTAACAGCTAAGCATTTAGAAAATTTGTTATATAATAAAAGATGTTTCACCTAAGTACAAACTATTGAGTAAAAAATATTGATAAAATTGTTTTGTTATTTCAGAGAAAGAGAAGTTAGGTCCCTTTCCATTACTTATAGTAAAACAAATTCCAGATGGATTAGGATTTAAGTAATTTTTAAAGACCACAGAATAAATTTTAATGAATAATCTTACTATTGGAGATGTGGAAGAATCTTTTGAGCCTAATACCAAACCAAGGAACTATTATAGTTAACTATAGAGAAAAGATCATACAAAGGTAAAAACTTTCCCAAAGCAAATTTTAAAGACAAAAGACAAATTAGTAAAGGAATATTTGCAGAATAAATGAAAAAGTCTTAATAGTCCTGATATGTATAGTCAGAACAAATTAACAATAAGAAAAAGATTACTGTAGAAATGTGCAGAAGGATGTGAGCCATCAGATATCATAACAGTAGAATTTAAAATGAATGACAAATGTATTTTAAAACTTCAATCTCTAGTAGTCAATGAAATATGAGTTAAAATTGCCTTTCAGATTGGCAGAAACTATAAAGATTAATAAATCTGGAGTTTATAAAGATACAGGTTACCAAGTGCTTTTATGCAGTGTTAGTGGGAGAGTCATTAGTATGCGTGACAAAATGTTAAATGTATTGATCTTGCGATTGTGCAGTCAAGAATTTCTTTCAAGGAAATAATTAGTGGTGGCATCTGTAGCTCAAGCGGCTAAGGCCACATACACCAGAGCTGGTAGGTTTGAAGCCAGCCTGGGGTCTGCCGAACAACAATGACAACTACAACCAAAAAATAGCCAAGCATTTCGGCGGGTGCCTGTAATCCCCAGTTACTCAGGAGGCTGAGGCAAGAGAATTGCTTAAACCCAGGAGTTTGAGGTGAGCTATAATGCCACAGCTCTCTACCCAAGGTGATAGCTTGCAACTCTGTCTCAAAAAAAAAAAGAAAGAAAATAATTGAACATGTTCATAAAGATGTACAGTGACAATGTTACGTGTTAGGTAACAAAACCAGGTTGATAGACACATAAACCCATTTGTATTTTTTTTGTACACAGTTTTATATATATTAATCCATACAAGAAATAAGCAGAAAGAAAAATTCTGAAAGGACATAGACTAAAAACAGTGGTTTTTCTAGGTGTTGTGAATATAGATGGCTTTCATTATCTATACATTTTGATAATTTTATGACAAAAATTTTAAATTTAATTTTAAAGTTGCTTTCAAATTAAAAAAAAAAAATTGGGGGCTGAGTGCAGTGGCTCTGATAGGCTGAGGCAAGAGCATCCCTTGAGTTCAGGATTTCCAGACCAGCCTGAGCAAGAAGAAGATCCCCCTCTCTTTTCTACTCAAAAGAGAAAAATTAGGCAGACATTGCAGCAGGCACCTATAGTCCCAGCTACCTGGGAGGCTTAAGCAGGAGGATCACTTGAGCCCAGCAGTTTTAAATTACTGTGAGCTTGGCTGCCACGGTGGCCCTCTAGGCTGAGCAACAGATTAAGACTCTGTCTCCAAAAAAAAAAAAAAAAAAAAAAAGCCTTGGCAACAACTCTTGCTTTTTTGAAACCTAAAGGATTGTTGTAACCTTTTGCCAAATAAAATGATGTGTTGATTTCAAATGATATTAGACATTTTTCTTGTATTTTTAAAAAATGTATTTATTCTATATTTACAGTTTTCTTTTAAAAAGCACATTTTATTTGATTAATGCATGAAAGGCTTTTTGTTTGTTCATTTGTTTTTTTTTGAGATAGGGTCTCAGTCCTTGCCCAGCCTGGATTGCAGTGGCCCCATCCTAACTTTAACATTGAATTACTGGGTTCAAGTGATACTTGTCCTCTGGCCTCAGCCTCCTGAGTAGCTTGGACTACAGGTGCATGCCACCACACCCAGCTAATTTTTTAATTTTTTACTTTTGAGAGATAGGTCTTTCTGTGTTGCCCAGGCTGGTCTTAAAATCCTGGTCTCAAGCAGTCCTGTCACCTTTACCTGGCAAAGTGCTGGGATTACAGGTGTGAACCACTGTGCCTAGCCACATGAAAGTTTTATATCATTTACACTATGCTTATTTTTAATTTTTGCTAGGTTCAAATTATTCGATTTGAATTTTTTTTTTTTTTTGAGACAGAGTCTCACTATGTCGCCCTTGGTAGAGTGCCATGGCATCACAGCAACCTCAAACGCTTGCACTAAAGTGATTCTCTTGCCTCAGCTTCCCAAGTAGCTGGGACTATAGGTACCCACCACAATGCCTGGCTATTTTTTGTTGTAGTTGTCGTTGTTTAGCTGGCCGAAGCCCAGTTCAAACCCGCCGCCCTTGGTATATGTGGCTGGTACCGTAACCACTGTGCTACAGGTGCCAAGCCATGAATATTTTTATATTCATTTGAAATAGTGAAGCTAAGGGCCAGGCACGGTGGCTCATACCTGTAATCTTAGCACTCTGGGAGGCCAAGGCAGGTGGATAGCCTGAACTCAGGAGTTCAAGATCAGCCTAAGCAAGAGTAAGACCCTGTCTCTACTAAAAATAGAAAAATTACCAGGTATTGGGTAGGCTCCTTTTGTCCCAGCTACTTGGGACGCTGAGGCAAGAGGGTCACTTGAGTCTTTGAGATTGCTGTGAGCACTCTACCCAGGGCACAGAATGAGACTCTTATCTTGAAAAGAAAAAGAAAAATAGTGAAGCTAAATGTAGTTTATAGCATTCTGTCCATCCAAACTCTGTTACCCAGTATTCGTGCTTATTCGTATAATAGTTAATCCTCCTGCTAGATCCTAAACTTAGAATATTGCCTTTGTTAATTATATTTTATCTTACTATATTCCAGTTCTTTGAAAATAAGTATTACATGTCTGATACAGATCATAGCTTTATATTAATTATCTACTTAGGTAGAACAGCCTTGTAGACATCTATTACCTGCTGACTTAATAGGAGTCAGTGTTTCTAGGTCCATGTTTAACTATTATAAATCATTAAGGTATTTGTAGATATATCATGAAAATTATACTTGCCAGTTATCAGTGAACATGCCTTTTTGTCCCCTTTGTTACAGGAATCATGGGTAAAGAAGGAAGACAGGCTGCAAGAAACAGTGACTATGCAATAGCTAGATTTAAATTCCTCTCCAAATTGCTTCTTGTTCATGGTCATTTTTATTATATTAGAATAGCTACTCTTGTACAGTATTTTTTTTATAAGGTGAGTTTCACGTGGATACTTAGAATCAATTATTGACACAGTAATCCAAAGTTTCAACTTAAGGAATGTTATAACCATATATATTTTCCTTAAAATAATTTCTTTAAGTAACATAACAGTAGTTTGTCATAAATCTAACCTATACCAAAGAAAGCAAATCTGTGCTTATCTGGAGCCAAGGATTCAGGTGATAGAATTGTCTGGAAAGAGATGTAAATGACCTTTTTGGGGTGATAGAAAAGTTCTCTAGTTTTGTTTTAGTGGTAGTATGTAACTTTGTCAGAACACATCAGAATTTATAATTAAAATTGTTGGCTCAGCACCTGTAGCTCGGCGGGTTTGAACAACAATGACAACTATAACAACAAAAACAAACAAACAAAAAAAATAGCTGGGCGTTGTGATGGGCACCTGTAGTCCCAGTCACTTGGGATGCTAAAGCAATAGAATCACTTAAGCCCAAGTGTTTGAAGTTGCTGTGAGCTGTGATGCCATGGCACTTTATCAAGGGTGACATAGTAAGACTCTGTCTCAGAAAAAAAAATAATAAAACAAAATTGTTTATATTTTACTCTATGCAAATTAGAACACAATAAATATGATTTCTTTGAAGTTATAGTATCTTGAACCAGTTTTAACTCCAATATGGTGGTTTCAAGCAAAGGTTCTTAACCCTTTTTTGTGCCATTAATGACCCTTTGGTAGTCTAGTGAAATGTATGAGCTCATAAATATGAGATTTTTATATGCATAAAATAAAATACATAAGATTACAAGGAAACTAATTATATTGAAGCGCTATTCTATCTCTGGATCCTTTTGAGGAGGGCGGGAGTCTGTAGAACCCATATTAAACTTAGCTCCTGCTACCAATGCATTTAATACCGCAATGTCATATGTTATATATGTTCCTGTAAGTAATAGCTGCAGGCCAGTGAAAGAATATAAGTAATAGAGTACACAATTTTCTATGAGATGATAGTGATGGATTCCTTATTTTTTTTAACTTGTAAGATGAGTATATTAAGATGGATATTTTGACAGTTCCATTTATTGAGTTTTGAAGTATTTTTGTATTACAAAGCTATCCCAGCACTAAAGTTTAAGTAAATCTTACTATACTGTATACAAAAGAACTAAAAGTAGTTGGAAGGTTGTAAAATCAAAATTATAGTATTGCTTGGCAAAGATAGGAGTCAAGGATATTTTTATTCCGATATCTGTACTGGTACGTAAAGTACTTTTGACGTTTTTTTAACAAAAGAGGAATCCTCCTTTCCTGTTTTATATGGACAAGTCCTTATCCTCTATTTACCATATTAACTGAGATTGTGTTTATAGACACCTTAGTAGTCAATTAAAAATATTTTTCTCTTTTCTACCTAAATATTTTAATTATTTCCTTTTTCGTGTTATTTTTCAGAATGTGTGCTTTATAACACCCCAATTTTTATATCAGTTCTACTGTTTGTTTTCCCAACAAGTAAGTAAATAGAAGCTTATCTTTTGTCATTTTAGAATAAAGTATGTATGTTTGGATTTTGATAAACATTTGGAGAGACTTTTCTCATTTTTCTTAGTTCTACAAGTAACTAGGCAAAACTTTTTTGCTTAGTATATTTAATCAGCATGACAGTCATGATATTTCTGGTTTTCCGTTTGAGGTAAGTATTAATATCAAAATATAGTTCTGGACAGTTTTTAAAAAGGTACTAAGTCTTGACAGCTTATGAGAGAATTTTGATCACTTTTTTCAACTTCTTTATGATGTTTCTATAGAATCCATATCAAGCCACACCAGATAATACTGAAAGTTTACCTAATTTTTATTTTTAGCTTAGGAATTTTTAGATTTGGAAAGACCCTTAGTGATTGAGTCCACAGATGACATACAGGTTTTATCTTAGAAGCTAGCTTGAAGTAGTTGATAGAGGTACCTGAAGTGCTATGTTGGAAAGGTTTCTAAAGCTGTAGACTCAGAAGAAAATGTTACAGTTTGTTAGCAGTGACTGTAATGGGCACAGAGTTGGGGGTTTATTGTACATGTTACATATTTGCAATTCCTGATCTACTCCATTTTATTTTGTAGAAAAATGAAAGTGAAATCCTCAGAGATTAAGTAACTTGCCTTAGCTAAAGTAATAACTAAACTATGACGCAGAGGTCAGGCATGGTGGCTCACATCTATAATCCCAGGTCTAGGTAGGCAGATTGCCTGAGCTCACAAGTTGGAGACCAGCCTGAGCAAGAGTGAGACCCCATCTCTAAAAATAGTTGGGCGTTGTGGCGGGTACCTGTAGTCCCAGCTACTCAGGAGGCTGAAGCAAAAGAATCACTTGAGCCCAATTAGAAGTTGCTGTGAGCTATGGGGGACTGGGGGTGGAGTGGGAAGGGGACAAAGTGAGACTCTGTCTCAAAAAAAAAAAAAAAAAGTATGACTTAGAGCTACTGATTTGACTAATTGAGCATCCTTTTCATATACAACGCTATAACTTAAGATATTGGTTCTAACATAATGAAAAGAGCTTAATTATCTTAGGTTTTTAATGAGTTGTTCCTATCCTTAATTGCTGTTTTCTCCTCTTTTTACAACCTGTAACTCTTAAATTCCAAGTATCTGTGTAGGCAGTGATTGTGAGTAACAGTTTGTTTACCTAAATGAACTAAAGACTGTGATAAGACCATATGACTAAGAGACCAGACCTATTGTGATTGTGTTTTCAGGGACTTTGCAGAGTAATTAGGGTGGCAGTATTAATAACAGTAAAAACAACATAATATGTGAAACATAGGCAAAGTGCTCAGCAATTAATGCTAACTTGTGACGTAGTGGAGGAAAGCATCATAAAAAATTTGGGCAACTGTGCAAAGTTTCATAGAAGAAGAGTGTCTTGTTCACTCCTTAAAGGAAAGCTTAGGACATAGAGGGGGCAACAAAGCCATGAAAACAAAACTATAAGTAGTTTAAAGGAATTCCTGTGGAGGAATAGAAAGTAAGAAGCCTGGGATATGTTTAGGAGAATTGTGTAAAATTACTTTACAGTGACCAAATAGCTGTGAATCTTGAAATATTGATCCAATTCACTATAATTGTAGTAGTATCTGACTTATAAAAATTCCAATTCCTGTAAAGAATATATAAATCTAGGAACATTATATGTTTATTTCTATACTAAAAACAAATAGAAATTATTTAATTAGCATTGTTAAAATGGATTTTAATATAAATTGACAGTATGATTTTATGCTTATTTTAATATGCTTGTGATTATGTGCATAATTATAATACTAATTCATAATTTAGAATCTCAACATTCCTACCACTTTCTCTTTCTAGACATTGTATGACAGCGTGTACCTGACTTTATACAATATTTGTTTTACTTCCCTACCTATTCTGATATATAGTCTTTTGGAACAACATATAGACCCTCATGTATTACAAAACAAGCCTGCCCTCTATAGGTAAGTATTTTCCATTAATGTTAACAATATTTCTCATTGTAAGGAGTGTATTAAACAGTTATCAATTTTTTAAAGTATCTAAAAAATAAGTCAATTAGTGTCTTGGATTAAAACTTTACTAAGGAATGTACTATAATTGACATGTGATTTAAAGTTATTGAATATCAAGGAGAAAGATTTGAATAGTTTTTCCAGTATTTGTGAGAATAAATACTTTCATCCTAAGAATGCATTGGGCAATTGGGTAATTTGAACTTATGTTTACAAACAAGCATATTCTATTTTGTATGCTCTAAAGAAGTTATTCAGTTGTTAGTGGTCTCTAGAATTCCTAAAAATGAGCTTATGTTCTTTTCCCAGATTCACAAGTAGTAATCGGTATGCAGTGCAGGGTTTAGGGTACTAATTTCCATCCCAGATGCCCTGCATTATTCCTGGATCCCCAGAACCAAGTCATCACAGGGATGTCATTGGGACTTGCTCCTCAGGACCAGCTTATGGTTTCCACTCTAAGTTCCTATAGAGATAATACTTGTAGAGGTAATACTTATTCAGATACAGATACCAAATAACTTAATTCTATTTCCCAGTATATTTGGGACAGAGATTGGCACGGATTGTTCTTCCCGTGTTAGCTATTGTTGGAAATGAAGTTAGTTAGGAGCCTCAGTGCTGAATCTAACTCAGATGACCTCCATAAGAGAGAGCATGATAGTAAAGTAATTAACAGAAGAAGATAATAACGGATAAATCAGCTTTTACAATTAAACTGACATATTATGCCTATGTCATATTTCTTTATCAAAAGAGAAAATGGATTTGAATATACTGTGTGAACTATAAACAGTCACACAGATATACGATATCATAAGCAGTGGTTTATAAATGTGTTTATTTATTCTTTCTGTTAATAGTTTTAAGCTTGAAATTTAAAAATCCATCTTGTCTTTTAATTACTAAATTATAATAATTTAGTAGCTAATTAATAAATCATTCCTAATATGTTCCTTTTTCTTTTTTTAATTTACAGAGACATTAGTAAAAACCGTCTTCTAAGCATTAAAACATTTCTTTATTGGACCATCCTGGGTTTCAGTCATGCCTTTATTTTCTTTTTTGGATCCTATTTTCTGATAGGGAAGGATGTATCTCTGCTTGGGAATGGCCAGGTAAAATATATAATTTTTTAAAGAATACTTGATGATATTTTGACTTGGTTTGATTGTTGATGACTTTTATCATAAAAATAAAAGTCAATTCAAATTTTAAAATTTCAGCTATGAAATTAAAATGCAAAAATATAAAAAGTTCAGAAAATTTTTATTTAAATAATAGTTTTATACAAATGAAAATTCAAACAGAAAGGCAAGACAATATAACCTTAAAATGAAATTTAAGTTATTAGACAATTTTGCTTTTCAAAAATTAGCTAACACAAGAATATATGCTATGGCCTTTCATGCTGTTCACCTCAGGGTTACATTTTAATAATCGCAACTGTTTACTTTTGCTATTTTCATTAACCTCATATCTTATATGTCCTTATTTCTTATCATTAGAGCAAAGTGATTTGCATGTTATTGAAAATATTTCAAAAACATTTTTTCATGGTTATGAAATGCTGTACAACACATCATAGTTTATTTCCTTAATTAGAGAATTTAAGTTTGTTTCTAATTTTTAGTGACTTCTAAAATAATTGAAATCTTAAGCATTCTTTATAGAAAAGATAAAACCTGCGAGGCACAGTGGCTCACACCTGTCTGTAATCTCAGCATTTTTGGAGACGGAGGCAGGAGAATTGCTTGAAGCCAGGAGTCTTGAGTCAAGCCTGAATGACATAGGATTATTAATCCTCAGCTTATAGTTTTCTTTTTTTTTTTTGAGACAGAGCCTCAGGCTGTCCCCCTGCGTAGAGTGCTATGGCATCACAACTCACAGCAACCTCCAACTCCTGGGCTCAAGCGAGTCGCCTGCCTCCACCTCCCAAGTACCTGGGACTACAGGCGCCCACCACAGCGCCTGGCTAGTTTTTGGTTGCAGCCGTCGTTGTTGTTTTGGCAGGCCCAGGCAGGATTTAAACCTGCCACCTTAGGTGTATGTGGCTGGCGCTTTAGCCACTTGAGCCACAGGCACCGAGCCCTCAGCTTATAGTTTTCCTGTGAGGATTAAATGACATGTAGAAATTAAGCATAGTGGCCAGCATGTGGGAGTACTCAGGAAGTCTTAGCATTCATTGTTACTCATTAAATTGGAAGACCCTGTTCTGCCCAATGCCACCTGACCTACTTCTCCCAGAAACTCTGTGAAAGTCACCTCTTAGAACGTGCTGTGCTCATTTCTGTTTCTAAGCCATTGCTTGTTTTCTCTCTCAATTCTCCTACCTGTGTTCTCCACAGTTGAGCCCACAGATGCTTTTCCTTTTGCTCCAGCTCCCTCCCATGTCTCTCTATGCTAAAATCCTTTCAGACTCTGTCTAGTCTGTGTCTCCTTACTCAGCACTGGCTATGTTGAATGCTTTGTGTTTTCTGAACAGTTGAGGAGTAGAGTTGTTAGAGTAGAGTACTAAGAGAAGTAGCTGGAGTGATCCCGAGAGAGGGGCAGGAAAAAGAGTTGCAGTAGTTTGGGGTAAAGTCCAGAACAGTTCAGAAGTTAAGATTTTATACCAATTTTTCTATATAACCCTCTAGCAAAATTATGAATATTGTATGTTGATGAATTTTCAACAAATACTTTAGAAGTATTCACTTATCTTTCATTTCTCTTAAGCTGAGGAAAGAACTATTCATCCTTCATATATATTTCTCAAATCTTTTTAATAGGCTTTTCTTCCCCTTAACACTGCTTTTTTGTGGGCTGATCTTTATCTTCACAGCACCATAAAAAAGATGACCAGGCCATCTTCCTGACCAGGCCCTGTGGCTCATGCCTATAATCTGCGTATTTTGGGAGGCCAAGGTGGAAGGAGTGCTTGAAGCCAGGATTTTGAGACCAGTCTGAGCAACATAGTGAGACCCTGTCTCTACAAACAATAGAAAAAAATTAGATGGGCGTGGTGGCACATGCTTGTAGTCCCAGCTGCTTGGGAGACTGAGGCAGGAGGATCGCTTTTAAGCTCAGGATTTGGAGGTTATATAAAAGTTAAACTGACATAAAATTTCTTTAACTATATGCAGACTTAAAGTAATCACACTCTTTAAATAAAAGTATTAGTTAAGAACTAGGGTTTGTTTTAAAATACCTTAGTATTGTCTTACCAATAACATCTGTCAAGAATTTATAGATTAGTAATTTAGTTAGATATGTTGTTTGGGTAATCTTTTCATTTTATTTTTTGAAATTAAAAATGAGTTTAAGACTTTCATTTCTGGTAATTTGACATCAACTACTTTGGAATTGATTTTAAACAGGGCTTCATAGACTACTACAGATTTATTTTTGATAGTTAGAGATTATTATTCTCATGCTACTTTAATTTATAAGCAGACTTATCATTAAAGTTCAGTCATTTCTTTTTATTAATAGAATTTTGATGAAGGATAATATCATAAAATATTTGTGAGAGATTTTGGTATAACTTTAAAAATTTAAGGGGCCCCCCCACACACATAATATGCCATCTAGAAAAACTGACTTCCATGAAATCATTTTTGAAATAGCTTTATTGAGGCATAATTGACATGATAAATCATGCATATTTAAAATAATGCAATTTGCTACCTTTTTAAACCATTTTTAAATGTACAGTTCAGTACTATTAAGTATATTTACATTGTTGTGTAGTAGATGTCCAGAACTTTCTCATTCTGCAGAACTGAAACACTATTCCCATTAAACAACTACTTCCTATTTTCCCCTCCCCTCAGACGCTGGCAGCCACCATTCTACATTTTTTGTTTCTATGAATTTACTACCTATGAACTCTTTTAAGTTAAATAAGTATGACGACTCTTTTAGAATTTGTCAGTGCTTTAAAAAAAGGCTAAATAATTGAAGTTAAATACCCATGAAGAAGGTTTGTTAAGTGCATTGTAAATTAGAGAAGTAACTAAAAACTAACGATTGTTTTCTAATTTTTATTTATTTATGTATTTATTTATTTTTATTTATTTATTTTTTTGAGACGGAGCCTCAAGCTATCCCCCTGGGTAGAGTGCCATGGCATCACAACTCATAGCAACCTCCCACTCCTGGGCTCAAGCGTGTCTCCTGCCTCCGCCTCCCAAGTAGCTGGGACCACAGGCGCCCGCCACAACGCCCGGCCATTTTTTGGTTGCAGCCATCATTGTTGTTTGGCGGGCTCGGGCTGGGGATTTGAACCTGCCACCCTAGGTCTACGTGGCTGGCTCCTTAGCCGATTGAGCCACAGGCACCGAGCCTATGTATTTATTTTTGAGACACAGTCACTATGTCGCATAGTGAGTGCTGTGACGTCACAGCTTGCAGCAACCTCAAACTCATGGGCTTAAGCGAGTCTCTTGCCTCAACCTCCCAAGTAGCTGGGACTATAGGCCCCTGCAACAACACCCAACTATTTTTTGTTGTTGTTGTTGTAGTTGTCGTTGTTGTTTGGCAGGCACAGGCTGGGTTTGAATCTGCCAACCCAGGTGCATGCGGCCGGCACCCTACCACTGAGCTACAGGCGCCAAGCCTGATTTTGTTTTTTTAAAAAGCACTTACTGGTTAGACGCCTGTGGCTCAAGCGGCTAAGGCATCAGCCACATATATCTGAGCTGGCGGGTTCAAATTCAGCCCAGGCCCACCAAACAACAATAATGGCTAAAACAAAAAATAGCTCGGCATTATGGCAGGTGCCTGTAGTCCCAGCTACTTGGGAGGCTGAGGCAGGAGAATCGCTTGAGCCCAGGAGTTGGAGGTTGCTGTGAGTATGATGCCACAGCACTCTACCCAGGGGGATAGCTTGAGGCTCCGTCTCAAAAAAAAAAGAAAGAAAAAAATAAAAAGCACTTACCTTCTCCTATCTTGATCCTTATGGAATAAGTGATCTTAATCTAACAATTTTGCTGTTGTATAAGCTATTTTTGGAAATAGCTTGTGTTTATATGTCTGTGCTCTCAGCAGGGAAACTTCTTCAGGGAAGAAGCTATTTAAAATTATAAATAAATATGCTACTTAAGATTATAGATAAGGAAAGAAAGTGATGGGAAAACATGAGAGAAGCAATTCATATTGAAAGAGTTCACTCCCAATTAAAACAGACTCACACAAAAGGAGATGGAAAAGGCATCATGGCTGCCTTATTAGATGAGTAAAAATATCACAGTGACAGAAACAGGAAAGAGAGAACTGTCATGTGGTAAGAGTAGAAAACTGTGGTGATACCGTACGTATCAGAAAAACGGCAGGAGAACAGTTTCAGAGGTAGCTGAGTTCCCACCCCAGTCTTTTGGGACACTCTGTTTCTCTGGTGATTTCAACCAAAGGCTTCGGAAGAAAAATAGGATAAACGTATAAAGAATTCTTTGTTAACTCTAGGACCCAAACACTACTATCTAATTCTACTCATTCTCAGACATGTGATATGAAAATTACAAACTTGCTAACTATCCTTTCAAATGTGATCTGGCCAAAGTAAAGATCTTTTTGTTTTTTTTCGGTTTTTTTGTTTGTTTGTTTGTTTTAAATTTTACTGAAGCACATAGGAATTCAAGGGGAAAATGTCTACCAATAATGATTTTTTTTTTCCTTTATGAAAGTGTACCAGTTTGAAAAATTAAAATAGTTAAAATTTTTAAAATATGTGATTGGGAGAAAAAGTAAAAAGCTAGTAGATAAATTCCAGTTAGAATTCTCCTAGAGAGTATTAGAATTGTCAAACCCTCAGCAACATTCTAAAAAATACGTTATATTTACTATACCATCACTTTAAAAATCAAATGGGAAAGACAAGGTTAAGGAAAAAAAGTAATTATTCACCTCTTCATTAAATGTTGTAGGTATGAACGATTTCCCGGTTAGTTGATAATATTAGCAATATGAGGCAGCGATAATTATAATAATAAAATATATAATATTAATAGTATATCATTATTAAAAGAATATAATAATAGCAAAATTAGCAATACAAGTTAGACCTAGGAGGTGAAATTTCAGATTATAATTTTGAAGAAAATTAAACCTTTTATAGTATTTGCTATTTTTTCTTGAATTTTATAACAACTTCTCCCTTATTTCCTATTCCTAATCAATTTCTCTTTCATGCTATACATGTCATCAGCTGTTAAAAGTTAACCATCAAATGGTAAGAGCTCTGTTAAGGCACTAATCTGTATCTGTATTCCACAAGAATGCTACATCCTTTATTTCAATTTAAATGATTTAACTACTGTAATTGCCAATTAGGTAATTCAGCACATCCAATTTAATTCCTATAGGTAGATACAGATTTTTTAATAAAAAGTTAATTTGTTAAAAACATCTTTGTCTAGTTCATTATAGAATTTCCCTGCGTGTTCATTTATTAATGAGGCAGATATTTAAAGCACTTACTGTATCCCAGGTACTTAATAGAAAATTAGGCTCAGCGCCTGTGGCTCAAGCGGCTAAGGCATCAGCCACATACACCTCAGGTGGTGGGTTCAAATCCAGCCAGGGCCCACCAAACAATAATGGCTGCAACCAAAAAATAGCCGGGTGTTGTGGTGGGCACCTGTGGTCCCAGCTACTTGGGAGGCTGAGGCAGGAGACTCGCTTGAGCCCAGGAGTTGGAGGTTGCTGTGAGATGTGACCCAGGGGGACAGCTTGAGGCTCTGTCTCAAAAAAAGAAAAAAGAAAATTAGATATAGGTACACTTTAGAGGAAAACAGGATATCTTGCTACTTATGGTGTTACTCAGTGATTGATCATATGTTATAATTGGTCAAAACATCAGTAGTAAAGAGTTTGTACTGGAGAACTGAACAACTAATTAATTCTAGGGAAGGTAATCTTGTGTAAATAGATGTATAGTTAAGTTAAACCGGATAAAGAAGTTTTTGCTTTTTTGTGTGAATTCTTTAAAACCTTCTTAACACAAGACTTTGTTCCTGCAATTATCCTCTCTTCCGTCACCATTAAACTCTCATCTTTTGTTGGATCAAAACCATCAACATACAGACACACTTTAAGATGTTCTATCTCCTAATAAAAAACATACTGCTTTGGTTCACAGCCTCCTGCTCTGGCTGTATTTTAGAGCAAAACTTGAAGAAGTGGTGTTTTCTCCTTATTTCTTCTTCCTGGACTCCTATTGCCCCTTAAACATATTCTGTTGGGTCTTTCCCCCCTGCACTCCTCTAAAACCTTGTCTTTATCGTTATCACCACTTCTATGCTGCTGAATCCAAAAGTGTGTCTCAGACCTTACAATCCTGACCACTGGCACATTTATAAAGCCTTCCTTCCCACCATGTGATTGTCTCTTGGCTTCTGTAGCTTACTTTGGCATCCTACTATTTTTGACTATTCCTCCTCTTTCTTCTCTTCCTGCCCTTAGAATCAGGGTTTCTCAACCCCTGCATCATTGACACTTTGAGCAGGGTAATTCTTTGTGGTGGGGGCTCATCCTTTGAATTATAGAATATTTAGCAGCATCTCTAGCCTCTACACACTGGAGACCAGTAGCATGAACACAACAAAAAATCTTCCAGACCCAGCCACGTGTCTTCAGGCCAGCAGAGTCACCCTAGCTTGAGACCCACTGCTCTCAGTGGAACAAAGGCCTAGGGCTCAGTCCTAGGCAATCAGTTCTTCTTATCTGTCCACTGGCTACACTTATCCTTCCTATCTAAGAAATGATAGAGAAAACAGACAGGTTGGTATAGAAAGTATATTGAGCATCTGTGAGACAAATCCAGGTTTAGTGATGTCTAAACATTTTAACAGGCCCTATTTAAGAAAAAATATCATACAATTACAAATGCAAACTTAAATATACATGAAAGTGATTTTGTGTGAAACAAATATACCCTACTTAATCCAAACCAAATGTCAATTCAACTTACTTTTCTCTAGCTAGATCTATAAATGCCTTCCACTTGCCACTTACTCCGTTACCAACCAGTTCAAGGGGAGATGAGATAACTGATGGATTACAGTTGAAATACATTATTTTTCATAATTTTACCCAAAATTCATTTGAATGTTTTTGTACAGCCTTGAATGAGGCCTGTGCTAGAGGAAGCCCTAAATTCTCCTCTATTTCTAAGGAAAATACCATGTAACATGCCCTAATGTAGGTCCAGTAAAACCAGGTATGGAAGGATAGACATGTGCTGCTGTTACCACTTCCAGGCCCTGGTCCCCTATGTACATCAAAGTATCTGTACCTGTGGCCCTGAAAAAGGAGAATGGCTCTTCTCTAAGAGCTGAGCTGAGACCTGCTGATTTGTCAGGATTCTGCGTCATTTCTAGAGATAATAAAAGCAGAAAAATAAGCCCAGGTTCAATATGGCTTTCTCTTATCTTGGCAAACTCCCCAAATACCCTAAGTTAAGGAATTTCATTACATTTCATTGCTGATAATTCTGACTACTACTGATTGTTTATTACATGCCAGGTACCCTGTCCTCTCTGTATATCTTAATTCTTACAGGAACCTCTGAGGTTTAACCTCATTTTTACAGATGAAGAAAGTGAGATGCAGAGAGGCTAAATAATTTGTTCAATAAATGCTAATTGATAGAAATCTATGACTTAAAAAAAGGAGCTTTTAAAATAATTTTTTAAGCCAATGTTAACATAACTATTTTATAAACTAAGTGAGCATAAACTTCTGGTTATGTTCTTATTTGTGGAAATAAAATCCTAAAATTCTTTTGGTATTCTGCTTATTTAATAAACCTTAGTAAGTATTGGCTATAAAGCCCAAGGGAATCCTTTCTGACAGGCATTAATTACATTTTTCTCTGGGATCTTGTGAGGAGTACTTCCATTGTCTAGCATCCCTTAGTTTCTTTCTTCTTACCATGTCCAAAAATACTGTGGCAAATACCTACTGTAACTTCTGGTTGGGAGGGTTTCAGAAAAATACTACAATTGTGATTGAATTTGCCAGGTACTGTGGCTCATGCCTGTAATCCCAGCACTCTGGGAAGCCAAGGTCGGTGGATTGCCTGAGCTCCTTGGTTGAGACAGCCTGATCCACAGTGAGGCCTTGTCTCAAAAAAAAAAAAAAAAAGGCGTTGTGACAGGCGCCTATAGTCCCAGCTACTACAAGAAAATCGCTTAAGGTCAAGAGTTTGAGTTTGTTGTGAGCTGTGATGCCAAGAGTGACAAAATGAGACTTTGTCTCAAACAAAAATTGATTGAACAGGGTTTTGTTATCATTTTTACCGTGACAGGAATAAAGCAGTCACTAATGACTATTATCCTAAAAACAGTCTGTGCCACACAGTTCAAGCCCATCTTTGGGTTTTCAGTCTGATAATGTTATCTAAAGTACCACTGAACATAAAAATAATAAGCATAGTAATGCTTTATGGTATTGCTTCTTAATACTCTTTTAAATTTTATTAATATAGTCACCAGTTTCAAATGTTAACTGGCTTAGACAGCTTAGTGATTTTTAGTAGAGAATGAAATTGTTTCTTACCTTACATTTGATTTAACATCATGTTAACACATACTGTAATAGTTTATCCCTTCTGTTTAGATGTTTGGAAACTGGACGTTTGGCACGTTGGTCTTCACAGTCATGGTTATTACAGTCACAGTCAAGGTACGTCACTGAAATTAGAAACATGGACACATGTTGTTATCTATGTGCATAATTAGTATCTATGTGCATAATTAGTAGTTAATATTCTGCATTTCTCTAGCCAAAGATATTTTTTCATTTTTCATTATAAATAATATTACTGATTGGTATTTTAATAACTCATTTAAATTTTTGTCACAAAGTTCTCATTATTTTGAGAAGCCTCAACTAATCTTTATGATCAAATAAAAATCCCTGAAATTTTGTTTCTTTGTATATAGTGCAAGAGCATAGTTTGTTTTATGCTACAGAGTTGAAATAGAACAATCACATGAAATTTCAATGCTGCCTCCTCACAGAAAAAATAAGCTAAAAAGTTTTCAATTTCATACTAACACTCTTTCATAAATATTGCTTCTAAGGGATTATGCCATGGTACTTTTAGATACTTAGAGTTATTACATTTTATTCCTGAGTTTTATCCGAAAAGTTAAAGTAAACCTTTATTGTTTTATATTTCTAATAACTTTTTTAAAAAAATTTTTAGATGGCCTTGGAAACTCATTTTTGGACTTGGATCAACCATCTTGTTACCTGGGGATCTATTATATTTTATTTTATATTTTCTTTATTTTATGGAGGGATTCTCTGGTAAGTAACTATATTATATTTTAATTATATTGACTCAACTATAATAAACATTTATTACAAGTTAGATTATGAACAGATTGTACACAGAATAGTTTTGAGGTCCTATCCTAATAATAAGTTTTTTTCAATTTACCTTACTACTACACACAAAAAAAAGAAACGAACATTTATTGAATATCTACCACATTCTAAATGTTTTATGTAAGATTATTTTATAGCCTCATCATAATACTTATCTCTGTTTTTTTTCCTTTGTGGAAACTGAGTCTGGAGGCCACAACGGTAAAAAAGTGGCAAGGCCATGATTTAAGCCAGCTTGTCTTATTTCACAATTAATTTTCTCTACACTAACCATTAATTAATTATTAATTTATTAATGTGTACAATAGAATAAGTCACATACAACCATTAAATTTTAATTGTTGAGTTGACTTCTCTCTCAGAGGTAAATAGTTACATCATCTTCATTGGTAGAATCAGATACTCAGCCGGCTACTTTGATAGATTAAAAATTAATGCTTCTCCTAAAATTCTTTGGTAAGTGATGGACAATAAAGTCTCTGTCTTAGAGAATTTATATTACATTTGACTGCTGTGTCTAATCCATTTATCAGTCAAAAAAACTTCTATTAAGGACCAGGATAGTATACTCGTATGAATATTCTTTGTTTATAACCCTCTTTATTTCTCTTCTTTTTTCTGTATTTCTCCATATTCCCTTGAACTGATATATACAAAAACTAAAAAGGAGTATCTTTGCAATACTTACTACCATGTAAAACTAGTATTTGTGAATGCATTTATTTTAAAATATATTTTAAAAGAAGAGCCTTTGAATAAAGCTTTCATCCTAAGATTTAGGTAATCAGTCTTTTACACATGACAATATTTTTGTTATATACTTTTTTTCTTTCTTTTCCTGGTCTTTTACGTCTGGATTACTACATTCTTATGATATTCTACCACCAAGATAGGGTTATTAGTCAATTGCCTGCTACTTTCCTTTTAATAAAAACTTACCGAGCCTAAGCAAGAGTGAGATCCCATCTCTACTAAAAATGAAAAACTGAGGCAAGAGGAAGGGACCCCTTGAGCCCAAGATTTTGAGGTTGCAGTGAGCTCAGAAGCCATGGCACTGTACTAAGGGAAACAAAGTGAGACTCTGCCTCAAAACAAAAAAACCCTTATATCTTGTTTTTAATATTAAAAGTCTATTTTGTTTTATTAGTTATTAAATTATAGTGATTTTGATTTTGAACATTTTCCTGGAGTCTTAATTGTTACTATCAAACACATCGTGTTAATAGGATGTCCTGATTTAAGTGTTCAGTTTCTGCTTTTATTAAGCCCACTGTCTTTATTTGCAGGCCATTTTTGAGCTCCCAGAATATGTACTTCATATTTATTCAGCTTCTATCAAGTGGTTCTGCTTGGTTTGCCATAATCCTCATGGTTGTTACATGTCTGCTTCTTGATATCATGAAGAAAGTATTTGACCGACACCTCTATCCTACAAGTACTGAAAAGGCACAGGTAATCACTTTTAATATTCAATGTCTTTTTAGTTGTGGGTCTTTGATGATAGATAGCTATCATTATAATTTGCTGTGTCAGAAAATAGGAAATGACATGTTGCTGTAACAAGTATTTTGCAACATAAACATTGTTAAATGTGACATTTTTAAAGATGTTCCTTCTGTTAATGTTATAACTACTGATAAATTATGAGTTCTTTAAATTACATTGTTATTATCAAAACTCTGGCTTTTTAAATATACAACTGTCAAGTTGTATCCATATAATAATAAAAAATATTTTTTTAATAATATTACAGCATTCTATTCTATATGTAATTGAGATACAGAGTCATGTCTTTAGAAACATTAGAATTTGAGTGGTATTTTTTAAGGTTATATTGTTTTCAACAAAAGAGTGTGAAATACATTTTTAACCTAATTAATTTTTACAGAATGGAATTTCCAAAATAATGTCTTCACTAAACGTTTAGTAATAAATATTAACTACAGCAGATACTGGCAATAGATTACATAGTGCTTGAGAATGTTGTCTTTGGGGCCTGATAGATTTCAGTTCAAATCTCAGCTCTACCATTTGATAGAATTTCAGTTTCCTTATTGGTAAAATTGTGGCAGAAATGTCTCTTTCACTACTTTTGTAGTGAGGATTAAATGAAAGAATTTTCAGACATATAGTAGACACTCAAGAATTGGTAGCTGTTTAGCTGAATGAGCCTTTTCGGTGTATTTGAGCAGTATGTGAGCTGAAATCTATCTCACTTTGTCCTTGTACCTGTACCATGGTATTGGGTATGTACTCTGAAGAATGTATTCTAATCAACCTCTTATACCCTGATAAACCCTGAGTTTATTAATCGTATGGTTCTGCTTAGGTTGAGATTTTTCTCAACATGTTTGCAACATGCCAAAGTTTGTTTAAATTTTAGAAATTTGTGTATTTATTCTAAAAGTAGAAAACGTATTCCCTAAGTATTTAGAGATTTGAGTTAGACTCCCTGAACAGTGGATTGGTTTCAATTTCAAGGTCATATCAACATTTCTCTACCATTTATTTGCTTTGGTAAGATAATCCTAGCCAATACACGTTTTAACAGTATTTGAAACAGTATAGTCCTGTGAAGGCTGACAAACCTGAATTCAAATATCATTTTAACTGTTTATACAGTATTGAACTCTTTTCATAGAGATTTCTTGATATATATGTGCTTGATCAGGTCACTTTGCTAAGCCTGTAATCAAATTTATTTATATTTATCCTTAGAAATTCTATCGTACACAGAGAATTGGCAAACTTATTGAAGTCTTTTCATAGAGATTTCTTGATGATACATGTACTTGATCAGGTCACTTTGCTAAGCCTCAGTTTCCTCCTCTGTAAAATCAGAATAACAATTACTACCTTACAGGGTTGTTAGAGTTGGTAAGTGTGAAGCACCTGAAATTGGGCCTGTATACAGGTGGTCCTCAGTAAAAAAAAAAAAAAGTTATAAGTAAAATGAGGATGAAAATATTGCTCTGTGGCTCAGCACCCATTGCACAACTGCAACCAAAAAGTAGCCAGGCATTGTGCCGGATGCCTGCAGTCCCAGCTACTTGAGAGGCTGAGGCAAGAGAATTGCTTAAGCCCAAGAGCTTGAGGTTGCTGTGAGCTGTGATACCATAGCACTCTACCCAGGGTAACACAGTGAGACTCTGTCTCAAGAAAAAAAAAAGAAAGAAAGAAAGAATATGTTGCTCTGTGATAGTGATCCCTAAATGGGGCTAAAAAATCTTGCAAATCTGATTACTTTGTCTGCCTATGCATGTATTTCTATCAGTATGGACAGACTTTCCCATTGTACAATATATTACTTAAATATAAATCAGAAAGGTTTGCCTGTCCAGGCACGGTGGGTCACACCTGTAGTCCCAGTACTTGGGAGGCTGAGGTGCATGGATTGCCTGAGCTCACAGGTTCTAGACCAGCCTGAGCCAAATTGAGACCTCATCTCTAAAAATAGCTAGGCATTGTGGCGAGTGCCTGTAGTCTCAGCTTCTTAGTAGGCTGAGGCAAGAGAATCATTTAAGCCCAAGAGTTGGAGGTTGCTGTGAGCTATGACACGCCACGGAACTATACCAGGAGTGACAAAGTGAGACTCTGTCTAAAAAAAAAAAAAGTTTTCCTGTCTTACTATTTCTAATCTTTAGAGATAAATGTTTATAGTAAAATCTTTGTACATCATCCATTATCTTTATGGAAATTAATTGGTCTCCCCCTCTGGGCATACATTCAGTTGTATTTCGCCAAAATATATGAATTGTATCATTTTTAAAACTCAGTTCTTTATAGAAGTAAATATAGATTATCACTTTTTTTTTTTTTTTTTTGAGACAGGGTCTCACTGTGTCGCCCTCAGTAGAGTACTCTGGTGTCACAGTTCACAGCAACCTCAAACTCATGGGCTTAAGTGATTCTCTTACCTCAGTCTCCCAAGTAGCTGGGATTACAGGTGCCTGCCACAGCACCCGGCTAGTTTTTTGTTGAAGTTGTCATTGTTGATTTTAGCTGGCACAGGCCAGTTTTGAATCTGGCCTCAGTGTGGCCAGCTCCCTATACCCACTGAGCTACAGATGCCGTCAGATTGACTATCACTTATCCAAAATGATCATTTCAGATTTTAGAATTTTTTTTTATTTTGGAATATTTACATTGTATTTGTTCAGCATCCCTAATGCAAAATCTGAAATGCTCCAATGAACATTTTCTTTAAACATCATGTTGATACTCAAAAAGTTTTGAATTTTGAAGCATGTGGGATTTTCACATTAGAGATATTCAACCTATAATCAAATTTATTTATATTTATTCTTAGAAATTCTACTGTACACAGAGAATTGGCAAGCTTATTGAAGTCTTTTCATAGAGATTTCTTAATGCTATGATGAGATACGATATTTTTGTTATTTTTACATAGGAAATATCTGATACCTTAAAGTAGGCCCTTCCATAAGTTAAAAGTATTTATATATTTTGTTTCTTTTACCATAAATTAAAACTAATTAAAAATGGAATGTATAGGCTCTGTGCCTGTAGCTCAACCTGCTAGGACGCCAGCCACATACACTGGAACTGGCCAGTTCAAATCCAGCCCGGGCCTGCCAAACAACAGTGACAACTACAACCAAAAAAAAAAAAAAAAAAAAATAGCCAGCATTGTGCCAGTTGCCTATAGTCCCAGCTACTTGGGAGGCTGAGGAAAGAGAATCACTTAAGCCCAAAAGTTTGAGGTTGCTGTGAGCTGTGACACCATGGTACTCTACCAAGGGGCAACATAGTGAAACTCTGTTTCATTAAAAAAAAATCTAGGGTGACAGCTTGAGACTCTTAAAAAAAAAAAAAAAGGAATGTACAGTAAATCAGTCCTTTTGTCTATGTGTGAAAGCCATTATAATCTTTCTTTTTGGCTCACCAAATTCATTTCTAAATGACAACTATATTTTCTAAGTGGTCTGATCCAAGAAGGAAATCTCCACTTCCACAGGACATCTCTAGACTTCTCAGGTGTTTTTTTGTTGTTGGTTTTGTTTTTCCTTTTTTACTGAAATAGTATATGGTTATTCGAATCCCGTATGTGACATTGTTCCTTTGGTATAGGCAGGAATCCTTATTATTTCAGCTTTATCCCATCACTTTGACTTCAAATAATGGGGAAATGACTAGAAACTTAGCTACTTGCTGTTTACCAGAAGGAGCATGAAAGATCATATCAGAAGAAGAGCTGGCAGTGTTGATGCTGATCTGTTTTTTTCTCCAGAATAAGAATGTGGAATTAAGCGTAAAGAATAAATTCTTTTTTTTTGGAGACAGAGCCTCAAGCTGTCACCCTGGTTAGTGCTGTGGCATCACAGCTCCCAGCAACCTCAAATTCCTGGGCTTAAGCAATTCTCTGGCCTCAGTCTCCCAAGTAGCTGGGACTATAGGCACCAGCCACAACACCTGACGATTTTTTTGTTGTAGTTGTCATTGTTTGGCAGGCCCGGGCTGGATTCAAACCCACCAGCTCTGTTGTATGTGGCTGAAGCCTTAGCTGCTTGAGCTACAAGTGCTGAGCCAACACTTTTAGTGGCAAAGCCAACAGCCCTACCTATGTCAATCATATATGTGTATTATGTATATTTCTTACTCATGTAGGAACAGATGTATTTATGAAACTTGTCCTGTGTCTGTCTCTTAGGTGATGAATACAGCTCACTGACTTGTCGTGTGTCCCATCCCTTTTCTGTCCACTTATAGATGTACTCCAACACAGTTGCTTTAAGTGACGAGTTCATCGCACTGCAGCCATTGTCGAGGGCCAGGAATCAGCTGAGCAAACTTAGGTAGAGTAGGCGGAGCAGAGTTTCATTACCTCTTCTGCATGCTAAGGGTCAATTGAAAGATGGGCAGAGGCATGAATGAAGAGTGGAATGTTTTTGTTAGCATAGCTCTGTCTCTGGCTAATTTGACCTTTATTAATGTTTGTTGAAACCTAAAAAATATATCCATTTCTTCTTTGAGAAGAAAAATCAGATGAAAATTCAGCATGATAACAAGACAGAGATCTATACCTTATTATATATTTTTACACCTTAACTATCATTTCTAGCACAATTCTAATGCTTCTGCTTGTCATATTCATATTTAAGAATGCTCTTGCATGTTGAGTAATTAAGCTACAAATATTCATCATAAAATTTAAGTTTTAAGTTGTAGTTACTTGGAAGTGAGAGTTGCCCATTTTTATCTTGCCTTAATCCGTGTTGTAAGTACCTGTGCATATTTGTGTTTGGACCCTGTAATGGCTGCTGAAACATTTCATACCTTTGCTCCTATTTAGTGCATCTATAAATTGAACATTGTGTCTTTATGTCTTCTATATACCTTTATCTCCACAGACAGATTCATTTTTTATTTTCTGCAAAAAATAACTGGTGGTTTAGACATGACTTTTGATGGAAAGAAATGAAAAATTAGATTCTAGAATTTTTGATACCAAGATCCAAAAAACATGTATTAACTTCAGTATGGTTTGAGGGGAAAGGTGATATAACTAAAGTTTTTTTAGTTTTAACACTTTTCAGTTTCTTACCCCGTCAATACCTAATGTATTCTTTCTTATGTATTTAAATTTTTTTTTTTTATTCTCAAGGTTTCTTACTGGTCTGTGTTTATTTGATCAAATGAATGGCTTTGACAAAGCCCCATTAAAATAACCTTGTATGGAACTCTATGAGTTTGTAATATTTACCTGTTACAAAGTTTGATCAGATCTTTCAGATTTTGCATTAGTATTAGTTTTAACTTTACTTAAACATTCTACTTTTAATCTTAAAAGTATAATAGTTACACATGAATATACAAATGAATATCACAATTACATTGGTAGGTGATTTTCTAAAAACAGTGGGTTTCTACTATATTTTTGAACATCTAAGTATTTAACTCTAAGGCAGTATAAGAACTCATTATTTTAAAGAATACTCTGGCCAACTCTTTTTTCAAGTGAAGATAACTTTTGCATTGTGAATAGTCATATTTTTATAAAATCATATTTTCTCATATGTTGGCTTAAATGAAGCCACATTTTTTGACTTTTTTTTTTTTTTTTAAGAGACAAGGGTCTTACTCTGGCTCAGGCTGGTCTTGAACCTCTGAGCTCAGGGCAGTCCACCCACCTTGGCCTCCCAGAGTGCTAGGATTATAGGCGTGAGCCACCATGCCCAGCTAGCAATACTAGACTTTAAATGAAAGGGGAAAGCAAATCATGATTAATGAGATCCCACACTCCAGATTACTGTAATAAAGAAGTAAGCTTAACATTCATGTAGGAAGATCACAGAGAGAGCAGGATATTGGTGAGGTGGTCTTTCTGCAATTCCCTCTCCAATCAGGTGGTACACAAAGAGGAAAGAAGGAGCACTGCTGAGGAAGCGGAGGCCTGAACACCAGCGCCACTCTGGTGCTGCTGCAGCGGGCTCTAACCACCTCTTTTCAGCTTTCTGAACCTCCATGTTTTCCACCTATCAAATAATTATTTTACATACTGTGGTCTGTTTACTATCAGCATCTAAGAAAACAAAAAAGAGAAATATTATGCTCCACCAAAAGCCAGGTAGAAGTAACTGTTACTCAAAAAGAGCAGTGAGTGACCACTGGTGATGCATCTGCTGGTACAGCCTGTGCATTTTGAATACATCTTGCTTTTATAAACTGCACTGAGTAGTACTCCATCAGTGTGATCCCTGATAGCTTAACTCTTCATGTGATAGGGAGGAAGATTGTGAGGATATCAGATATCTTTTAGCACATCTTAAGAACCATTAACATAAAACTATTAACAATTTGCTTTTGAATAAAGGAAAGTTCATTTTGCGTATTTCCCCCTCCCCTTGTAGGCAAATTTAATAAACTGTCTTCCTATCAACTTACTGTACTCTTAGAAACCAAGGAATTCTACTGCTTATTCTTTTATTTATGTAGAGAATAACCAGAGCTTTTTTTATAGAAATAATTATTGTTTAGTCCTAAGACTGGAAAAACACATAGAGATGAGGCAAAATTTATTGATTTATTAAGGACATTTTCATGTAATTTAAGAAAAGATAAAATAACTATGGCCATGGGCACAGTTTTTAAACTTTCTCAAAAGATCTTTGATACAAATATAGAAAAATCAAAGAACTGAAGTTTATATAAATTATTTGACCCTCATCAAAAATACATTTCAAATTAAGTATCAAATTTATTTTGTTAAATAAATCAAGTTAAGCCCGTTACACATACATTTTAAGGCACATGATCATTCTAGTCTGCTGAAGCCCAATGAAAGTAGAGAAGTCTCTGAGAAGGGGACATGAGAGGTGAGCAATTAGAAACACCATTACTATAAGAACCCTAAATCGTGGTAGCAAAGAACTTAATAGAAGAAATTGAATTTTATTGAAGGAGACATGGTTTTAACTCAGCTGTACTGTGTGTTTAGTACCAGCTCTGTGCCCTGGAAAATCACGGCTTTATTTTGTATGCTTCGTGCTTCCCTTTAGAAGCTCCTGTTAGCCCTCTTTTGTGACAGTAAGTGTGCTGTTGTGTGAACGTTCATTTGTGCCTCACAGACTGTGGACCCCAACTTACTGTTTTAATTTTAAACCTATGTATGGCGAAGAGTGTCATTCTGTAATATGAGACTTGTTGCTTTTCTGTCCTTCCAGATGGAAGAAGATAAGGGTTCAGTCAGCTCAGCATATGAATTTGCTGAAAGCCAGCACAGAGGGGAGGACAGTAGGCACCTGCTAGCTGAGGCTTGCAGCCAGCAGGACAGTTGTTGCGTGCACTAGGTAGTACTGCGCTGGACCTTCCTGGGGACTCATCTGCCAAGTTCTCATGCTTGGGGCATGTCATGGGCGAACTGACTTGACATTTCCATTTCTACATTACTAATGCCTTCACTGTTTCTCATGTGTTGTTTTGGTTTTCTTGTTTTTCTTTTTTGTGATCTTTGCATTTTTCATATGTCCATCTCTGAAATTGTATTAGTCTTTCTTTAGACTCACAGTGGTGAACCAAACTTTACGTTTAATCTAACCTGGAAAGGTATTCTCACAACCTGTTGTAAAATTATTCCTTTTCACTGCTCCTTTTGAAAATGTCCTGCTATTTCTATTATTTCTGAAATCATTTCCCCCCAGGAAGATGTGTTGTGTATCACCTTATACATCTTAATGTAGCTAGATACTGAATTACATATGTAAGCCTACCTCTTAAGTTGAGTGATCAAAGGAATGAGTGCTTACTGAGTAACTTTCTATTGACTGATATTAGTACGTTTCATAAATTTTCCATAGTTGTATCTTTTTAATAAAAAAAGAAAAGGAACTGATGAGGGCTTGCTTTATTCCCCTCTTGAGGAATAAACCCTAACAACCTCTTGGGGATATACAAATATTTTCATTAATAGCAATTGTGGAGGATAAAAGTTCCTACCACTAAAATTATATTTTACTTGAACTAATTGCCATTTTGTTTATTGTAATTACTGGTCAAGAAAATGCTATTGTCTCATCTGAGATAAGCAAATGGTAAAACTTTAAAACAAAAACAAAGCTACTTGATTATAAATCTTTTAACTACACTGTAAGTCAGATCAGGGAACAGAATAATAATTTGAAGAATATGAATTATTATCTATATGACATATTTTTTAACTTAGATTCATTTAGTGAATTGCCCTAAATGGAAAATTAACTCTGTTATTTATCAATTGAAAAGAGTTCTGAATTTTTATTTTGTTTTGGTATGCTTCATATGATTATTTTTACATTGTATTTATCTTATATTGTGCTTTGCTGTAAAAAGATGTTTTGTTTTTTAATATGCCCTGATTGAGTTCCAAGGAAAGCTCATGTGAAGAGCTTACTGGTTAAAAAGCAGGAAGTGGCCAGATTTATGTTGTGCCCTGGATAGTCTCACAATCCACTTGAGGCTTGACATGTGAAAATCATAAAATTATGTCCTCTGTGATAAAAGTTCCCCAAAGGGTCAGGTTCACTTAGATATTTCATAGGACATGAATATGGTGCTGCTTTGCTTTAATATGTCCATTAAAATGTGTAATATAGTTGAAAATTGGGTTCTTAGAATACTCTATTTTTTTGTTGTTGTTGGGGATTCATTGAGGGTACAAAAAAAAAATACAAACTGGTTACATTGATTGCATTTGTTAAGTAAAGTCCCTCTTATAATTGTGTCCCACCCCCAAAAGGTGTGTCACACACTGTAATCTCCCTTCCCCCCTTCCTCATTCTCTTTCTCTGCTTTCCTCTCCCCCCACCCCCCACCATGTACTAGGTCATTAATTGTCCTCATATCAGAATTGAGTACATAGGATTCTTGCTTATCCATTCTTATGATGCTTTACTAAGAAGAATGTGTTCCACTTCTATCCAGGTTAATACAAAAGATATAAAGTCTCCATCTCTTTTAATGGCTGAATAGTATTCCATGGTGTGCATACACCACAGCATGTTAATCTATTCCTGGGTGGGCATTTCCACATTTTGGTGATTGTAAATTGAGCTGTGATAAACCTTAGAATATTCTTCTTAAATAACAGAGGCCTTATTGTGGTTAATTTGCAAAAGGATGATGCATAAATGTTTTCCCTTTACACCCTTTGACATTAATTTGCCCTCTGCATTAAATTTGGGGATTTTATCATTTTTCACAGGTACTGATATTCTTCCTCATCTGAACTTTAAACTCCTCATCATATACTGTTATTTCTGTAACCAAATAAGTATATTATTAAAACAAAAACTAGGAATAGGCCAAATTATCTAAGTAAGCTTACCTAATAAATAAAATTCTTACTATATTCTTACTTTTATAGTTAATCCAAGCAACATATTCAGAAGTCATGTATTCTTGGGAAATCTCTAAAAAACAGTATGGAAATATTTTAAACTATCCACCAAAGTTGGTGTTTATTTTCCTTAGGGGAAAGGAAGAGAGCAGGAAGTTTAGAGGAGTGAATGTGAGCTTGAAGCAGATTTTGGAGAAACAGGCCTTGAGTAAGATATGCCAGTTACTAATCATTAAATGTCTACCTCCATTTCAGTTCTAAATGATGAGATGGGGCTATCACTTGTTTTAGGAATTTCATGATTCTTAACTAGATTTGGGGATCAGTAATACGTGATGACTTCTGATTTTACATTAAAAAGAAAAACTATTTTTTAAACACAAACCTGTTTTGGTTTTTGTTCAGAATTGCAGTTGAAGGCTTCTTTCCAGATACCTTCTTTGAGGTTATGCAAGGTGCTCACTGATTATCCAGTATATAAAACAATTTTGAGACCAGGCACAGTGGTTCATCCTATAATCCCAGCACTGAGGGGGGAATTCAAGACCAACCTGCCAATGTTGTGAGAGACTCTGTCTCTACAAAAAATGTTAAAAATTAGCTGCTGTAGTGGCACATGCCTATAGTCCTAGCTACTGAGGAGTCCAAGGTGGGAGGATAGCTTGAGCTCAGGAGTTCAAGGTTGCAGTGAGCTATATTGCTACTGCACTATAGCCTGAGCAACAGAGAGAGATCCTAAGTCTAAAAAAAAAATTAATCAATTAATTAAAACAGTTTTAAGAGCAAAAACCTAATATGGCTAATGGTTGGACAGTTCTTATCTAAATGTTTAAAAATGAATTTGACTTGATAGAATGTTATAGGCATGGGTAAAATACAGATATTAGAAAATAAGGTAACCTTTTAACTAAGACTTAAGGAAGATTTTAAGATTTAAGAAAGATTTTTTATGTAGGCAGTAAGAGAAACTTTGAAGTGTTCACTATCATTGATAAGAAAATAATAGAAATAAGAGCAATGAGCCAGAATTCATTTCATAATGCAAGTTCTGTAGAGATGAACATTTTTGTTAGCCATGTTGAATGTACATAATTGTTTTGCTCAGCAGCCTATCTAACACTAAATTATGTGGTTGTTCCTGGAAAGCAAGTGTGGTGGAAAGCAGAGTTTACCAACAAATGGAAATTTCTAGTAAATTAATATTTATTTCACAGTGCCCCCAGGTAGGGCGTCACTCCTGTTATTGTGCTTTTCTTCTTTTCTAGTACTTATAAGTAGTCCCCTCCAAAAGGTAATGATGCCCTGGCCATACTTGAATGAAGTGATATCCAAATGCTCCACTTCATTCCCATCCCAAGTTACACTGGCAGCTGTGGCCGGTCAGCTCCGGGTTCCTGAGGATTGGAATCAAAGGTGTGAGAAAGCAGCACAGCTTGGAGGTTTGCTAAGAACAGTACAGCATTTTCCATAGATGGCTTCGCAGAAACACAGTTGACCACCATTCAGTATTTTCTTTCTTTCTTTTTTTTTTTTTGAGACAGAGTCTTATCATGTTGCCCTCGGCAGAGTGCTGTGGTGTCACAGCTCACAGCAACCTCAAACTCTTGGGCTTAGGCGATTCTCTTGCCTCAGCCTCCTGAGTAGCTGGGACTACAGGCGCCTGACACAACACCCAGCTACATTCAGTATTTTCAAAGTAGTTGGGAGTTTTTCCTCTTTAGGGAAAAAAGGAAATATATTTTGTTTAATTTGAATTGTGATCTGAAGAGATCATTTCTTTATAATATTTTTGACATTTCAAGATGTTTCTTTTCTCTTTGGGGTTGTCTATATTTTAACACCTGTCCTTAGGTTCAAAAGTGAAAGATGCTGAATGCAAAGCAAGATAATTCCTTAAGGTCAGAGCCAGACCTAACCAGTATCCTGTGTGTCTGTGGCCCCCCATGCTGCTGACCTTCTAGATGCCATCCTCAGTGTGTCTGTCAGTTGAGTGGGCATCAGCTTTGGGCAAAGCACACGTGGTTAAACTGAGATGCTTGAGACAGGATTCATACTCGCAATTTCTGGTCTAGTTCAGTGCTCCCCAAATTAATGTGGCTAAGGACCAGTTTGTTTTCTTGTTTTGTTATCTTGTTTTTAATTTCTAGTCTATCATGGACCAAAACTTTTCAAAACATGATAAAAATGAATTACTAAGGAAATGAAATTTAAGAGATATTAAAAATAAGCCTCAATTTTAAAATTAGTATTAGATTTACCAGTCATAAAAGTATTCTGTCAGATTGCTGTGGGATTTTTTAAACTCTTACTCTCACAGACCAGAA
Organism: Galagoides demidoff; assembly: GCA_963574575.1. NCBI lineage: Eukaryota > Metazoa > Chordata > Mammalia > Primates > Galagidae > Galagoides > Galagoides demidoff. Next base: position 42,655 of record CAUYQV010006112.1, read on the forward strand.
ATGCATATTTCTGCATGGGCCAGTAACAAAGTGTTATGGATTGACATTGATCCGTGGATCATACTACCCTGTAGTTAGGGTAAGTTTGGTCTGAATACACACCACGCCCCTATGCACATGTACTCATTTCTTTCACTCAGCCTGGTATGCCCTTTCTCCCCCATCACCAGCTATTGAAATGCCCTCATCCTTAAATATATATTCTAGTACTTTTTCATCAAATCTTTCACGCCTTCCCACCTGTGCCACCGACAGCTGGGTCTGAGCTCTGCCTGTTGTCTCAGCAGTTGGCCTCGTGGCAGAGTTGAAGAAGGCAGGGGAATCAAAGAAACCAAGGTTCAACCTCGCTTGCGTGGTGACCTTGGACAGATTGTTCACCTCTTTATTTCCTCATCTGTAAAATGGGGATGATTATGGTTCCCATTCCAAAGACTTGCTGCAAGTTAAATGAGAGTATCCATGAAAAGCATCTAACAGAGTAGCTTGGGCACGTGCAGTAAGCATGCTATTAATGCAACGCTGTCAGCATGGGTTCCTGACATCCTTCTTTACCTTTCACTCACTAGACTGAGAGCAGGGTGGAAACTGGCCCAGTACCTTGCTCAATATCGAATTTTAAGTGTGTGTGCCATTTAAGTGATACAGACATGCAGTGGAATAGAATCTAGAAAGAAAGAGATTACTCATAGTTGGAGAGGTAAGGGCAGTTTCATGAAGATAATGGAGTGTAAATGGAACTTTGGTTTAGGGTTCAGCATTCTAACCCTAATTGGCAGCAGGCCCTGACACATGCCCATGGCAGGGAAAACTGCTAGTTGGCTGCAGTGGGGTCTACACTGGGAAGTAGAGTAGGGATGGCAGCCTGGGGTCAGGGAATAGTGTGCCCTCAAGGTTTCTTAGAGCATTAGACTTTATCCTTTGAGAACTTTATCTTTTGAGTAGGCAGCAATGAGTCTTGGTTGCTGCAAAGGAGATATTGTAGCAATTAATCAGAGCCTAAAGACCCAAAAAGGAAATGAGGAAACTGAAGAAATTCTGTACTAAAATCTACATTTCTCAAACTATTCCTTCTAGTGTTGATTAATGTCTTCTGGCTGAGGGGTTAGTGGGGAGAGGGTTCATTGAGAGAATGAGTGGGAGAATTTCAGTATCTTAAGTGTCCCTACGGAGACTGACCATTTGTCCTAACTTACTGACAATCCTTAACTTAAAAACTCTGTTTAGGGCCATGTCTGGTGGCTCATGCCTGTAATTCTAGCACTCTGAGAGGTAAAGGCAGGTGGATTGCTGTGGTCTGGAGTTGGAGACCAGCCTGAGCAGCAGGGAGACCCCCATCCCTACTAAAACTAGAAAAAATTACCTGGGCACAGTGGTGCACACCTGTAGTCCCATCTATTTGGGAGGCTGAAGCAGGATGATCACTTGAGGTTACAGAGTGCTATGATGATGCCACCACACTGCAGCCTAGGTAATAATGCAAGACTTGGTCTCAAAAAAAAAAAAATCTGTTTTTAGAACTTCACTGAAGTAGTATTTCCCAGACTTGACTGGCCACAGAAACTTTGTTTCATGAGATGTCTATAAACATCTATAAACATCTCATGAAACACAGTTTGAGAAACAGTGCCCTAAACAGACCTAAAAAACAGTAAAGTTTGGCTTTTTCTCAGTGTTTAGCAGATCCTAGGATATTGGAGCAATCAGGCACTTGCCAAATAGGAATTGTGTTCTACGTCACTCTGAGCATGGATCTTGCAGGACATCACCAATTGCTGATGTTCAGAATCCCAGGTTATTTTTGTTCCACCACATCCATCTTTTCTGTCCATTGTGAGCGTCTCTGCATGTGTCCTCTGTTGCCATGCCTACACCCAACATGCAGTGATTCCCAACCTTCGTGGAAGTGCAGCCCTCCAATCAGTTTGATTTTATTGTTTTCTTTCTTCTGTATCTTCAAAAGATTTGTTATATATAAAATGCTATATGTGTAAAGGAAAGTGAATTAAAATAAGATTTTTTTTTTTTTTTTAAGTAACAACCCTTGAGAAGTGTAGGAGCATCCTTGACTAGCAAAACCAGGGTTGGGATTCACTGAGCTCTACGGTCAGACCATTTCCCTCCTTTATTTTAGCACAATTGAAATTGTCAGTAGTATGGAATTCAGTTATCTTGCTGGGTTGTTTATTTCTGAATTGACATGAATCTTGCATACTTTCAGAAAGTTCAATTGCAAATCATAATATTATTGCTTATTTGCTTGTGTGATAATTTTTAATCCATGTGCCATCAGTTTAACTGCTAAAAAGCAGGGTAAGCTGATTATGGGCAGAGTTACCACTTAATTAACATAGTTAATACTTGTTTACTATTTTAAGGTAAATGATGCTTTTTTCAAAAACCATCACAGAGTGGACATATGATGTAGAGTGCTTAGAACCTGGCACGTAGTAAACACTACACAAAGCGTTTGCTACTATTGGCTGTCACTGTTGTGTTACGTGTGTGTTAGTGAAGGTTGGGGTTAGGTCCTGCCTGCTAATACTTCTGAGTACTCTACTTGTCTCTATGGCTAGACATTTTATGTGAAATTGCAGAAGTATTTCACCTAAATGTAAACTATGTGAAGAATTAGAATTTATTAAATTTCTGAGTGGTTGACATAAATCATTTTGACCAAAATAAGTTATTAAAATAAGATTAAAAGCCTGTCTTTATAGATTTTAATAATGTCCAGCTCCTTGTTTTTATATAATTTCACTAGACCTCTCATTTAGGACACAAGGCTTTTAAATGTTATTCTAGTAAATTAGAGCCTTTTATACATATTCCTGTATTATAGAAAAACATATAAATTGGTACACATTACTTTTCGTTTTAAAGTGCTTGGTGTAATTTTTTAATGCTTTTAGAAGTACATATCTATACATAACTAGCCTTTTTTCTGCTTCAACCCCTCCAGCTTACTGAAACAAATGCAGGTATCAAGTGCTTGGACTCCATGTGCTGTTTCCCAGGAGAAACAGCATGCACGTCTGTTGGAAGAATGCTGGAACGAGTTATAGGAAGATGTAGTCCGACCCACATCAGCAGGTGTGAAATTTCTCTAAGTAGCCTTTGCTGCAAATGAGTGTCCTGTAACTGGAACAGGATGAATCTGCAACTCTAGATACCTAATAAATAGGCAGCGGGTTTTAGCATTCTTTGATGGTAGATTTCACTTTGTGGCTTTGGGGTAAAGGGGTTCTTTCACTCACAAAGGAAGAGAAAGCACCTTTGAAGAGACTTTTCATCTAATGAACACAAACCGTAATTTTTCTAAAATGTGGTGAATAGGAATATGTATATGATACTCTTTCTTGGTTTACGTAACTTTCTTTTATTTAAATTATACCTATATTAATAGTTTTTATCTTGCTTTTTCTTTGTTTTTTGTCTTTACAAAATCTCCACACAACAATGAAGTCAAAAAGTTTCTTATTCTTCATGTGTATTTCCTAGTCAGTTATTTGAGACTTTCAAGTGTTTGTAAATATAAAAGGCTGTATTTCTACTCCTGTACCCCTTGTTATGTCTATAATGAAACTTTGAAACGAGTTACGATTTGTAAGTTTCTTTGCCTGGTATCTGTTGTCTAATTAAAAGCATTTGTAAGTTAGAGCAGGATCTTTAAATGATGGGTGAGAAGAGGCAGCATTTCTGTCTGCTTTCAAACCCGTTTCCTGAGTTACAAGTTAGATCTATTGCAGTGCTTGCTTTTGTGGATCATAACCAAAAAAAAAAATTACCACTTTTTGCTAAATGCCACTTAAAATCCATTTAAAAGTGAAACGGATTTTTTCTTCATATATTTCTTCAATAGGCATATCATTATTTAGGGGATATTAGGGAGTAGAAATAGCTTTTTCTACATGTAGTGTTCCTTAGTTGAATGGTATCATATTCTCAGAATTAGAGCAGCAGTGCCCTGCCATGCAGGAAGGGCAGGGTGAGTGGGGCCTGGCAGTATCCCCAGTGCCATGGCATGGAGAGGTGGAGGAATAACCAGGAGCAGGCTATACAGGCGGAGGAGGCACTACCTCTTATATATGAACAGAAGAACTTGTGATATTTGGTTCGCTTTTTATTTTAAAAAAATGATGAGTATGATATCATTCATCTATGATAAAATTCAGGTAACTTTTACTGGTGAACTTGGTAGTTCTCACTTTATCTTTTAGCTATGGCCATGTCTTTATGGTATAATCACATTTACAAATAGCTTTCTTATGTTAATGTCTGTGATTTCAATCTCCATTTTTTCCAGTTTGGTAATAACATGTGATCTAAAATATTCCTTTAATGCTGTGATGCCATTTTGTAGTAATTTCATTCCATATGAAAGGATTACTTGAGCAATTAAATTTATTGGGACTTTGTTATGACTTCCACATTGTATTAAAAATGTAGCTCTCTGTTATATACCTAGGCCAGTAAGTTTCCTAAAGGAAGTTCAAAAGGACTTCATTTATAGTATTACTTACCTAGTGACACAGCTTTATTGCATAGAACCAAGATGGAAGTTAGAATAACACACAACAGGAGTTTTTAAATTTCTATTTCGACAGAAATTTCCCTTTAATGACAATGTACTTTTTTGTTAGTGATTTTAAAAAACTAAAATTAAAACAAGCCAGTAAGAATTTTCTGCTTTATACATTATATCCATTGTCTTGAGAGCACTTATGTGGGTAATGTGCCCCTGTTATTCTTGCATAGCCATATTTATTATGAATTACCCCTTTGAACCCACCCAGGGGTTACTGAATTTATATTGGCATGTTCTCTTGAAGGTGATTATTATCATCTGTACTTCTTTTCACTTAAAATCATATTGTATTCTTTTCTGAGATTTTTTAAAATTTCCTAATAAAATGTTTAACTTAGTAATTAATATAATATTTGACAGACTATAAATGCCTTTTCAGTTTTGTCCAGTGTCTAGCTTACATTACTAGTTACCATTATTTTCTCCCTTTTTCCTCAGATAAGTAATCTAAAAGTCTTTTCAGATTGGTTAATTTTTTTCTAGGGGACAAAGTCATACAATACACAGAGCTATGTGGTGCTTTTCAAAGGGCTTTATGAAAATTGCCATAGATCCGTTAACATGACGTTTAATACATAACCGTAAAAGTTCTTTGGATGTGTAGACTCTTCTTTTTCTTTTTTACACCTATTTGTGAAATGTGTTTCGCATTTCTGTTTTGACTTTGGAGCAACTTGTATTCTGCATTTCTCTTTGATATGTAATTAAAAAATAAGGCAAAGCTGAGACTGCTGTTGCACGATAATGAAGCCCTCAGATATTTGTTCCATTGATACATTAAACATGAGAGTCATAGGCTTCACTTTAAAAATATAACTAGTATTTTTTATATGACAGATTTCTTTGCTTATTAAATTTTTGCGATCTAGGCACAAAATTTTGCAATCCATTCTACTTGGATTTTATTAATTGATGTTGGTAAAGGAGTATCCCTATTGCCAGCTCAGTTTCAAAGGGAGCATCTTGGTGCTATGGATGTGCCATGCTGTACCTTGAAGAGCTGTATTTCAGCAATAAATGATTTACTGTGTGTATGTTACTAGTAGTTACTTTGCCCTAACCAAAACTGCCATTTAAATAGAAAGGAATTCATAGTGTGTCATTCAGGTGTTGAATGTTCTGTCAAAATGATATTTAATATATGAATGTACATGTATGCTTTGAAAAGATAAAAAATGAGGGAAACCTTATTACCTTATTACTTTATGTAATAAGATTCTTCTGTGTAAGCAATGGTTGGAAAGAAGAAAAGCTAATATAAAATATTGACAGTTGGGAATTGAACATTTGACTTCAGGTAATTAAGGTATTGATAGTTATGTTAAAAGTTACAGTTAAAAACATACTTCCCTACTCTTTAAGAAATTTCCATATTCACATTTTAATCATTTTCTGCAAATGCTATGTGCCTAATATGTGCTAGACACAGTTGCAGATGCTAGAGAGACAGTACTGAACAGGCCTGCCTTAAACTGCGGTAGAAAACAAGTAAAAGTCAGAGACCTGGAATAGTTGCTATTTGTTTTTCTGTTTGCCAGTTTTGTGAAGCCTCAAAATTCTAAACTTCATTTTGTTTGTGCTCACTTAATAATTGATTTAAACTTGAACTACATGCCAACTTAGAGTCTGTGGGGGAAAAAAAGGATATTTCATGAAGGTGAATTGGGACCATTTTAAATGTTGGTCTCTTCCTCTAATTTCTCTATTTAGTAAAGGTGTGAACCTTCTCAGAAGTTATATAAAATGTTTTTATTGTTAAATGGTTTTAGTCTCATAAGAAAGCCACCTTTCACTGGATAATCCTAATGTCCTTGAACTAGGTTATTCTATTTTTAAGCATGGCATGCTACATACGATCTTGAGTTATTTTAACTTAAATTAACTCAAGCTAATTTAAGTTTACAGCTGCAAATAAAGTGTTATGTAATGAATTGCTTAAGGGCCTTATATTCAGACAGTGGTTGACTTTTTCAGCCCAGTAGAAGATCTTAGTTAAGTGAAAACTAGTAACCCACAGGTGTCTTTGATACCTTCAAATAAACCATTTGAATAATAATTCAAGCTAATTATGCTCAAGTCTTTAGAATAGAATTTATAGGTGAAAAGAAATGAACAATAATATGAACATACTAAAATTCCATTTCAAAGCTTTTGGTAAGTGGGATTTTTATTTGTAAATTTAATTTTTTAGTACAATGGAATGTGCACAACGCTTAATATACTTATTTCTTATTAAATTACTAAGATTTTAAAAGCAGCTTATGCTTTACTACATATAAAAATTATTTTAATGCTAACGAATGTCTGAATTTTGGCTAATATTTTTATATGATGACTAGAGCATTATTTTCCCCAAGTTTTTATATAATATAAATAGAATATTTGAGCACTCAATACTAGTAGAAAGAACTTCTCTTCAACATCTAAAAATGAATCAATCAGTAATTATTTCAAACTCAATTTGCATTTTGGACCTAAGTTTTAGAAGGTAATTTTTTTCTCAATTGAAACATAGGTTCTAGTGAGCCAAACTTTTTTCTTATTGTTACTTTAGATCATGGAGTGCATCGGAGCCTTTCTATACCAACGACAGGAGCATCTTGACTCTCTCCACAATGGACTCATCTACTTGTTAAAGGGGTAGTAGTACTTTGTGAGAGCCATTTCACCTCCTTTCCTAAAATTCAGTGATATCATCCTGTAATGGCCACACTAGCTCTGAAGTTACTTTCTGAAATCTCTGGAGTCGTTCATACCTACTCAGAGTCAGATGGCAAACACACAGGAAGCTTTAACATGAGCCCCTTAATTTAAATCTGAACATGTTAAAATTTGTGAATAAAGAGACATTTTCCATCTCTTTGTCTGGTTTGTCCCTGTGTTTATGGGACTGCTAATGGCATTTCAGCCTGTTGCTGAGGCCACTGCATTTTAATGTCAAGGTAGAAAAGAGATAAATCCTAGTTGTGTGGGTTTTTTTAGTGTTAGCTTGGTTATTGACTCTTCTATTTAAATCTGCTTCTGTAAATTATGCTGAAAGTTTGCCTTGAGAACTCTATTTTTTTATTAGAGTTATATTTGAAACTTTTCATGGGAAAAGTTGATATGAATAAGGAATTTTGGTCCCTCAGTGACCTCTACTGTTAATTCCTTAGTGTTTTCTAAGTTCACAGAGCAAATTAGGAGAATAATTTCCAACCATTATTTACTGCAGTATGGGTAGTAGATTTATACAATACAAATTTCTCTAACTATATTGTAATGTGACCTGTAAAGCTAGCCATATAAATACAAAAGGTTTATCATATCTTATCTATAAACCAGGAATCAAGTACATTCACCAAATTTCAAATTATTTACTGATATATTTGTGATAGAATATGAAGAATCTATAGTGGGTAAATTAAATACCTTAGTGTATTATTAACATCTTTTTCATTGGGTCTTTTGCATGCTTTAATCTGGTTAATATATTTAAATTGGCATTTTTCCCCCTCTTTAGAAGGCTCTGTTTATAGAATTTTATGAAAATGTTGTAAAATTCAACTATATCAATAAATAAGTTTGGATGGTATTTAAATATTGCAAATACTTTTAATTATACAAATCAAAATATTATGGGTAACTAAATTAATAAAAAGAATAGCCTCTTTCTGTGGCCAACTTAGAATTGCTCTTGCATTTTATAAACTAGACTTTAAAATATTAAAGGATTTCAGGTAAGAATCTTGTTATTTTTAAGCTAGCATATGTTATCTAAGTTACAACAGGCTGCCACAGTAAAGTGAATTCAGCCCAGAGTCCCATCATAAGGTATGATTTCAGGCATGGTGGTGGAATGTGAGTCAAACAAAGTCTAAAATGTTAAATTTATATCAGATAATGGCAGCAATCAGTTAAAATGAATGCAAAGACTGGTTAATCAGTATATGTTATTGCCTTTCAAAATTTAATTTTCATACCAATTTTACCAAATAGATTCAGTATACTCATTTGTTTTGTTAAAAAATAACATTTTGAGATTTGGAAATGATTAAGAACTATTACTTAGCTATATGCATATGATGACTATATGCATATGTATTTAAAATTGTAAGAAAAACAGTTAAATGAGGTTTTGCCAAATTTTTCCTTAAAAATATAATTCCTTTTTGGAGATTACTTGTATAACCTTTCACTCCTTTACTATTTCATGAATATAAAACTTCTGTAATTGGGCTGGTAGGGAAGGAATAGTAGGAAACAAGTAGAGACAAGAATTAAGGCTGTACTTTGCTTGCTAACAAACTGTTTTCTTTGTTTTTGTTTGTTTGTTTGTTTTTTAAGACAGAGTCTTACTCCATTGCCCTACATAGAGTATAGAGTGCCATTGTGTCATAGCTCACAGCAACCTCAGACTCTTAGGCTCAGGCAACCTGCCTCAGCCTCCCAAATAGCTGGGACTATGTAGGTGCCCACCACATTGCCCATGTAGTTTCTCTACTTTCAGTAGAGATGGGGTCTGTCTCTTGCTCAGGCTGGTCTCCCAACTCCTGAGCTCAAGCAAACTACCCACCTCGGCCTTTCAGAGTGCTGGGATCACAGGCATGAAGTACCATGCCTAGCCACAAACTATTTTCTTGAATTTGTCTGTTTCAGTATGGAAGAATACTGAGTATTAATTTCAGGCTAAATATTGATTTTCAAAAATACCCATCCTTTAACTTATAAATTCTAGAGTTGGGTTTAGGAAGATCTGTTTTTCTGGAAATACATTAAAGAGATAATACAATGTACAATTCATCAATTGTTGTTCCATAAAAGGAAATATTGCAGAAATATTCAGCAGAGCATTTTTGTGGAAGATAATATGGAATTTGCTTTCTCTAAGAATATCTTATATAATGTACATATAACAAAGGTATTCATAGGCTTGCATTACATCGACCTGATGGTGTTTATTTGCCATCAAATAGTCTATGACCAACCACAGCTAGACAGGTGATCAGTTAAGCCTACAAGGTGCTTACAGAGTGGTTAATGTAATTTTCTGCACTCACCACTTGAAATTAGTTAAAAACTTTCTTTCAAAAGAAAAAGTAGGCTCTGTGCCTGTAGCTCATTGGCTAGAGCGCCAGCCACATACACCGGAGCTGGTGGTTTTGAATCCAGCCTGGGCCTGCCAAACAACAATGACAATTACAACCAAGAAATAGCCAGACATTGTGGCAGGTACTTGTAGTCCCAGCTAATCAGAAGGCTGAGGCAAGAGAATCGCTTAAGCCCAAGACCTTGAAGTTGCTGTGAGCTGTGATGCCATGGCACTCTACCCAGGGCGACAATAGTGAGACACTGTCTCAAGAAAAAAAAAAAAAGAAAGAAAAGAAAAAGTAAATGGCATCCACTAATGTGCTCATCTTATTCTATCTTCAAAACCTACTTCATTTTTAAAGGAAGATTATCTTGTAATTTTAAGGAAGAGTTATATTCTATTTAATAAAGTAACAGTGTAGTCTTCAAGCTTTTGTAGTTTTCTAATGCTTATATTCATATTGTAAAACTACATAACCAGTAATCACAAGAAATATTTCCCCTTTGCATATTCCTTTAAAATTCTTTGGATAGTATGATGTGGATAATTACTCTTATCTTGCCAAAACCAGAGCAAGATGCTAAATGTGTTATTGCTAGTTAATTTAATGTTCTCAAATCTCACTTGCCTGCCTTTGCCTCATCTAAGGCTGTAGCCTGAAGATAGTGGCAAGCACCAAGTCAGTTTTCAAAATTGCCCACCAGCTGCTTTTGGTGACTTAGCACCAGCACCCTGTCTTGAGCGTTAGCAAGCATTGGCTCGCCATGGGAGGAGTACAGTGTGCTACTGAGAACACAGCTACTAAGACTAGTTCTGTGAGTTGAGAAAAGGAAAGAATTTATGTCTGCATTTTCTTAACTGCCCTGCTCCTAGGGTCTGAAGCTTTATGGTGTACAAAGGCCTCCAGAGTGGACCAAAACCCAGGCACTATCCTATGTGGGCCATTAGACAGAGGTGAATCACCCTTTTAGGAAATGCCTGCACTCAGGACTAGGACAGGGGTCATTTCTGCTGAAGATTGTGAAATTAAACTTATGTGATAGCTTGAGACTCCTAATAGGCAGGGGTCAAAGCCACTAAAATTTGACAAGTCAGAAGTGAAAGCATTTAAAATATGCTACTCTGAAATTCTCTAGGAGCTTGGAGGAAAAGGTAAATCTCCCATATTTGTGTTTTTTCCTATAAAGATCAATTGTGGGTGTGATAATAAGCAGGTATTAATAAAAATAATACACCAAAGAGTCATATTAATATAAAACATTTTATTTGATTTTTGGTCCCCATTTATATTTTTATTTCTATCTTGAAATGAGTTATATATTTTCATAAAAGTAAAACATTTAAGTGCTGTTTTACGTAAAATAACTTGAGTGATATTCCTAAAAAAATAGATCATAATTAATGATATGTTTGTAATCATGGTTATTGTTAGATTTTTATGAGATATGAGTATCTGGAAATACTGTAGCAATACTTA
>CAUYQV010006113.1:0-11530 GCA_963574575.1 Galagoides demidoff
TTAATCATTTTCAAATGTATCATTCAGGGACACTTAGTATATTTACATCCTGCAACCATCAGCATTAGGTAAGTTCCAGAACATTTTCTTCACCCAAAAAGGAAATCTCTATACCCATTAATCAGCCACTCCCCATTCCCTCCTCATCCCAGTCCCAGAAACCACCAGTTTGCTTTCTTCTATAGATTAACCTATTCTGGGTATTTCATATAAGTGGAATCATACATTATGTGACATTTTGAGTCTGGTTTCTTTTACTTGGCATAATGTTCTCGATTCATTCTTATTGTGGCAGGTAACAGTACTTTCCGTGGCTGAAAATAGTCTATCATGTGGGCATGCTGCATTTTATTTCTTTCCTTTCCATTAATAAGCAGGAGTGTGTCCATTTTTTTGGCTACTGTGACTCCCGCTGCTGCGATCATTCTTGTAAGTTTTTGTTTAAACATTGATTTTTAATGACTTTGAAGCTATGTGTGTGTGTGGAATTGATGGGTCCTATGATAATCGTATGTTTACAAAGTTCCTTAACCTTTAAAGGAACTGCCAAAGTGTTTTCAAAGGCTTTGCCATTTTTTACGTTCCCACTAGCAATGTGTGAGCCGATGTCTCTGTTACTTTCCCACTCTTGTTGTTAATTTTAGCTGTCCTAGCGAGTGTAAAGTGGCATACCGCTGTAGTTTTCATTTACATTTCCATAATGGCTTGTGACCTTGAGCATCTTTTCATATACGTGGGACATTCATTTATCCACTTTGGAGAAATTTCTGTTGATTTGCAAGTATTTTCTCCCATTCTGTGGGTTGTCTCTTTACTCCATGACACGTTTGCTGTGATGCACAGACGTCTTCGATTCTGTTGAAGTCAAATTTATCTAGGTTTTCTTTTGTCACTCAAGCTTTTTGTGTCAAATCCAAGACTCCAATGCCAAATCCAAGATCATAGTGATTTACATCTATTTTTTCTTCTAGGAGTTTTATAATTTTAGCTCTTCAGTGTAGATTATTGATCTGTTGTTAGTTCAGTTTTGCACATACTAGGAAGTAAGGCTCCTGCTTCATTATTTTGCCAGTGACTATTCAGCTCCCCCAGCACCATTTGTCGAAAGCACTGTTCTCTCCATCAGCCATTCAATATTAAAACTTTCTAGTTAGTTCCATTGTACTTAATAATTATTGCATTTAGCTTTTTTGTTGCTATTTCATACATGTCTTACCTTCCAAGTACATAGGGGCCAATTCAAGGGAGGAGACACTTCTTTCCTGTCTCTAGTATTTTATATAGGGGCTAAAATGACCTTCAGAGTGATTTAAAACGGGGAATCAAAGAGAACTCAAGCATTTGTTCAAGAAAAAGAATATTTTACTTAAAGGAGGATTTGTAGTTGTTTTAAAATATACAATTAATATGCTGTAGTCTCTGCTTTCCAGATGCTCGTAGCCTAAATGGGGAAAGCAGTACACTTGAACTTACTTGGCAGCCACTAATCACTTGGAACCGAGCTCTTGCAATGTGGATAATTCTAATGAGGTGTAGTATAAGAGGAAATGCACACAGCTTAGTGAAAAAAGAAAAACAGTCAAGCATTTCACTAATAATGTTTGATGTTACTTACATATTTAAATGATATTTTAGGGATTGGATTAAATAAAATGTACCATAAAAATAATTTCATTTCTTTTTTACACCTTCAATGTGTCTTGTATAACATTTCTACCAAACAACTCTGGGATAAATCAAAAATCAAACAAACATCTCACAGCTACACCAAGAGTAAGTGACAAAAGTGACATTTATACCTGTTTCTTCAAATTTTGGAACCCAGGCTCTTACTGACTGTGCTAAACAGCTCAAAATCAGCCAGAACTGTTAAGATGTGATTGGTGGCTCCAATGTGAAACGGAAAGGTGAGGTTGGGACATGTATTAAGTTCTGTATTGTGTACAGAATACCTTCAAGGATGCAAACAAAACACCAGCACTCCACCCATAGCCTCAAATCTCACGGGAGGCACATCTGTCCCAAATCACTGAACAGAAAACAACTACAGAGTAAGCCAGCAGGTCACAACCAGGGTCAATTTGGTTTCCCTTGGGGAATTTGGCAATGCCTGGAGACATTTCTGGTTATCACAGCTGGGGGTGCTACTGACAGCTGTGGGGTAGGGGCAGGGATGCCGCTAAACCTCCTGTAATGCACGGAAAAGCCTCCTCCTCCCCAAACAAAGAATCAATTGGTGTAAAATGTTTATATTCCAGAGGACAAGACAACCTAGGCTGAACCGCTGCTAAGGGAAATGTTTCAGAAGAAAAACACGTGACTGTGCTGGAGCGCTCAGGGCAGACTACTTGGGGAAAAGGACCCTGGGCAGGCTCAGCTGGGTGGAAGGACCGTGCAAAGCACGTGGCTAGGGAGGAATGTGGGCAGGGGAGGAACTAGAAATGGACTTGAGCCAATGGACGCAGAGAGTGTGTCATGACAGGAAGCAGAGACCAGAGAAGTGGCCTGGGATTCAGAAGAGCTGGTTCTCCCAGACTTGGTTCTTCCACATGGTACCTGGGTGGCTTTGAGCAAATCACTCGAGTCTGCTCAAACCCAGTGTCACCCTCTGTGGGATGGGAAAATTTTTTAATAACAATGATCCTTTCTGAGTATTACTGTGTTTCCCCAAAAACAAGACCTACCCAACAAATAAGCCCTAGCAGGATTTCTATGCATTTGTTAAATATAAGCCCTACCCTGATGATAAGACCTAGTGATGGGTGTGGCTATGCAGTTATCTGCATAGCCACACCCTACATTTCCATGAGGAGAGGTAAGGAAGACTGGAATACCTTTAATCTGCCACAGCTCCCTTCTCCAAGGCGTTCGCACTTGCACGGGTGTGTGTGTGGTAACCTCGGTCTCAGGCATCCTATTGCACACGTGCGAACGGCTAGGAGAAAGGAGTTCACGCATCACTACAGCCAGCCCCACCAACAAGGTTGGCTCCCCCTGTCAGGTTCCAGAAGAAGATGACTTAACTGTATTTGAATAAATGTAGACTGTTGTATTATACTTAATAAAAATAAGACATCCCCTGAAAATAAGCCCTAGTGTGTCTTCTTGAGAAAAAATGAATATAAGACAGTGTCTTATTTTCAGGAAAACACGGCACGTGATATCCTCTAAGACAATCTATAACTGAAAATCCACAGGACTGTTGTTGAATTTGTTGTTGCATTTGCTGCCTGGCAAAGAGAGGAGGCCGGGTCTGATGGGACCATCTGGAAGAGAGAAGCGGTTAGAGGACAGCAGTGCTGTGGAAGGTTCACTCTGACGCAATGGAGAGGAAAGTGGGAACAGCAAGAGAGGGGAGTTGGGAATATCACCTAGGACCATGAATATCACCTAGGATTCAGCGTGAATGAATGAGACGGCCCTGGGTGGAGGCAGCAGCTGCCCCTGTGACAGCACCTCAGGACCCCCGTGGGTGGTAAACTGATCCACGCAGCCATTCCGGGAAGCGGAATGGGGGAATGAGTCGTGTGCAGTCCTTTGTAAAAGTAGACAGAAAAATTGGTGGATTACTCCATCGGCTCATATCCCAGTCCTCTGTAGCGAGATGGAGCAAAGTGAAAAATCCCTGCGGTTTTTCTAAAGCTGGGTGCTTCATGTTTTACAGATAATCAACACAGAATTCTAAGAAAATGCAGATGATGAATTTTCCTCGAATTTTGCCTCATCTGCAATAGCAATGCCAGGGTAATTTTTTTAAAAGCACACATAGTATAGCAGGAGGTATTTTCTAGCTCTTTGTTTGAAGTTTATTTTCCCCACATTTAGCATTTAAATTAAAATTCCCCTACTCTGGCACCGAGGCAAAAAATTACCCTTGTTAATTATTTTTTTTAGTTTAAAGTTATTTACTTTGTGAGACATTTGGGAAATGATGGAATAGTTTTACTCTGTTGTAAAGGTGTAGAGACTGTGAGTTCTGTTAGCGTGTAAGCTTCCGAAGAGCCGGGATTTGAAGCTGTTTCGTTCATGGCAATGATTATGTGCTTAGAAAACTGTCCAGCACTGGAAAGTGCTCCGTAATTAGTTGTTGGATAAATTCAGGAACAAAGAAATTTAACAAGAGGAGGATGCTGTGTGGCACTTTCACAGGCAGTTACTGGATTGGAAAATTGATGGGTGCGCTTTGTGGTGTGGTGGTGAGTGTGATGACCTACAACCCCCAGGGGTGTTATCAAAGCCCTGTCACTGAGACCCGTCTCTTGTCGCTCTTCATTGCCACAAGCCCTCAACTGGGTCATTGTCCCCCTCTCCTTTTTACCTCCTCTGGAACTCAGAAGCGGTAAATCAGTAAAGTTGGACATGGATGAAGATAAGACCCCAAAGGGATCAAATTTTCCCACCCCCGGAAGTGGCAATTGGTTTGTCTCCTTACACCTGTTCCCAAGAGAAACCTCTCCATGCTCCAGAAGAGGGAAGCATTGCCTGGGCGGGCATGTGCCTGGCAGGAAGGCTGTCGGCACTCCAGTCGTCTCAGCTGCTGCAGGGAAAGGGACTCTTCAGCAGGACGTGACAATTTGCCACCAGTTCCACCTATGAGAAGAGAAGCCTGAGGCACCCAGAGTCAGCACAGGCCACATGTCACAACGCAGAGCTCCAAGGTCCAACAGACAAAGCAAACACAAGAGCTTATTTGCAAAGCCTGCCGACGGGGTTCTGAAAATTAAACAAGTGGCTTTCCTAACCAACTACTAAAACGACGAAGGGAGTGACAGCTTTCAAGATGTCCGAATGGAATTTATAATAAAATTTTAAAATTAAAAAAAAAGGTGAGAATAAAACTGCTTATTTAAGGATGCTCTTCTTGGTTGGAATGGCTCCATTTACACATTTTCTGTTCTCTTTAGCCGTTCTGAGGATTTCCTAGCCGTGAATAACATCTCCCTTGGCATCTTGTTCTTTGTGATACTGGAAATTTTCATTTAGGGGAGAAAAAGAAACTCAAGGGTATTTTACTTAGAATATAAAGAAAACTATAAAGTACATCACATTACCAAATCCTAATTAAGAATTGGTTGGAGATTTCTTTGCACAATTGGACCTTATTGTGATTATAAATAAGACTCTTAAAGGATGAAGTGGCTTCATCCTTGGAGGAATGAAGGCGAGAAAGGGCATCTGAGATGAGGTTTCTTTCACTAGAAAGGGAAGCCCCTCAAGTTTCTTTTTTTTTTTTTAAAGAGATGGGGTCTTACTATGCTGCCCAAGCTGCAGCGCAGTGGCTATTCACAGGTGCGATCCCACTAGTAATCAGCACGGGAGCTTTGACCTGTTCCGTTCCCCTCCTGTGTTGGTTCACCTGTCTTTCGTCAACCTGGTGGCCCCACTTCCAGGGGCCAAACTTAGTGCAGACACCTGATCAGCATAGCACACTATAGCCCAGAACTCCTGGACTCAAGCAATCCTCTTATCTCAGCCTCCAGAGTAGCTGGGACTACAGGCATGCACCACCGTGCCCGGCTCAGGTTTCATTTTTAATTCATGGGAGAAACCAACTTAATTTATTCCTTGTTTTTTAAGTATGATGTCCTTTAAGGTAGTGTATTCCTGGATTTAAAATCGGTCATTTTCCATCTTCCTAAGATTCTGAAATTTATGTCTTCTGAAAAGCTGAAGGCCTGATTAATCTTGGGAGAGAATCTTCTTCATTTTGTATGTTGAAATATAGAAGCTCATGTTGTCGACTTTACCCATTTCAAGAATGTAAAGTGTATACTAGATGGAAAGAGTCTGTGGAGCTGTGCATTGCACAACCGTGTGACTCCAACCTGCAGGCAGAGGTGTGTGTCTACAGATGTGTGATCATGCTGCTTTCCAGAGCTACCCGCAGCCAGTAACATTCGTAGCCAGAAAATTCTCAGGGCTTATAAATTAGTTACCAGGTTATAATTAATGTTATATAATTAATGTAATTTTTTTTGAGACATAGTCTCCAGCTGTTGCCCTGGGTAAAGTGCTGTGGCATCACAGCTCACAGCAACTTCAAACTCCTGGGCTTAAGTGATTCTCTTGCCCCAGCCTCCCAAGTAGCTGGGACTATAGGCACCCACCACAATGCCTGGCTGTTTTTTGGTTGTAGTTGTCATTGTTTGGCAGGCTCTGGCTGGATTTGAACCTGCCAGCTCCCATGTATGGGGCCAGCACCCTAGCCGCTGAGCTACAGGCACCAAACCAGAATTTTTTTTATTAAAAGTCTTTTGCCTTATCTGTGAATGAGACTAAAGAGAAAAGCAGTAAATTAATGTCTGTCTTAAACTCCCACTGCAGCCAGCAGCTCCTCTTGAAATCTGAAGATTGGAACAGAAAACATAAGCCATCTTTAAATACCTACAGTAACAAAGGGAAAGCTATACAAATAGAAAATTAAAACAATGACCTTGAGGAAAGCAAATTTCAATGAGATCAAATGAAAATGAACACAGCCTGGAATGAGAAACAAACATTTAGTCAAATGGAAAACATTTCTGGACATCTGCCTCTCAGACCCGCCTGCCTCCCAAGCTGCTGTGTGGTGATATTGAAAATGCTTCATGTATCACCGAGATAACACAGGGATTAAAGGCGTGTTTGAAGTTCTTAGAACTATTCTAAGAAAGCCACTCGAAAAAAAACATGAGCACTGTTAGTAATACTGTGCAGTCCGTCATTAAAAACAGGCGATTTTTTTTTTTTATCCATTTCATCTTTTTCTTGTATTGCCTGACAATCAACTATCACCTCACACTTAATATTCCTCAAATCTGTCTTCTTTTGCAGAATGAGAGCTCAGAGTGATACCAAAAGCTTATAAACCAGGACAGGCTAGAAAGAGGAGTCTTAGGAAATGAATTGGTTCATTCATTCATTCATTCATTCATGTCAGGCATTATGCTAAACACCAAAACATTATAATAAACAGCACAGACACAGTCTTTCAGCTCATGGGACACAACAGCACACTCAGCAATGTCTGAGTGCTCAAAAATAAAAAAAGCAGAGTGTTAGTGAATTGTGTATTCACAGAGTGAATTCACTAACTTAGTCTAGGGGAGAATCTAGGATACAGATGTGAATAAAGCCAAGCGTGGAAGCTGAGACGGCTATATGGCTGGGTATTTATCCTTACATTTTAAAAAAAAATGCCTACATTGTCGTTTGACAGGAATGGAAGTCTTTGTGACATTAACTGAAATTCTCCATGGAGGAGTCAATCATTTATACTATAATCTCTTTAAACTGGAGTCAATAGTCATTTTTTGCCTGTCAGGGACAGTAACAGCTGTTTGCGTGAATGCCTTGTCTATGGGGTGTTGCAGTCCTGCTGAAGATTAATTTAGCCTCACTGTTGATCAGTTAACATTCAACGTGTGAGTTCTCTTAAAATTCCATTCCAGAATGCTGACAGGACAATGCACAGTTATTTTACTTGCTAGGACTTCATGTAAATTTAGAAAAACTCCCCCTCCCCCTCAGTTTGGGGGGATTTTGCTTGTTTGTTTTCTTCGTCTTTTCTTTGCTTTCCAATTCCAGACCATTTTCTGTTTTTCTTTTCTAATTACCGTGTTGAAAGAAATAGTTTTCACTGTAAGGCGTTCCGAAAAAAGAAATTGGCATTTTCCCCTACCAAATCCCTGTGAAGTATTACTGCGTCTAATTGGGGAAACATGACTAGTATTTGTTCCTAACTGATACGGTGGCTTCTAGTGAGTTCTAAATTTTCATTCTGTGAGCATTTCTGAAGATTAAATGACCTAGAACAAATAGATTATCTAAGGCTTAGGCGAAGAACTTCAGACCAGAGGAAGAGATTTAAAAGCAGCGGGAATGACACGCTTTGTGTGGTTTGCTTTCTGATGGGAACGAAGGCATCAAACAGTTTCTTCAAAAGACGTCTCAACACATGTTAAACTATTAAGGCCCTAAAAGTAGAAACCCTCAGGTGGTTCTATTGAGCCACCAGGTACCAAATAACTGATAAGGATCATCAGCCGTCTATAATACCATAATACCAATTTCCTTTATTTCCAAAAGTCAGAAAGCATTTCCAGACATGATTTAACATAGTAAACAAATTTGCCAAAAAAAAAAAAAAAAAAGTTTTTGAAATGCGGCTCTCTCCAAAATACCAAATCCTATCGTTTCTGTTCACTTAATGAGCTAACTTTAACAGTCTTTTAGCAAGATTGATGTACTTTGTTTCTTCGGACGTTTTGCCTCCAGTAAGTATTATGATCATTGCTGACGTATTTCAGCGCTATAACCTTTGGTCTCTATTAAATATTTTGGTCATTCTAAAATAGTATTTAAAAATAGCTAGAATTGGAAAAAAAATGTTCAGCACGGAAGACTCCAAGAGAACTGTTTGAATATGCTGTGTCTGGTCACCTATTTTAAAAAAGAAAATAACACCAAAATTTAGCTACTGTAATCTTAGCATTTGAAAGTTCATAATTGATACTAGCTTATTGCCTAGACATACCATTCTCATATTTAACACTTATAGGGTTTTGTTATGCTTGTCTATTTATGAGCAATACCATGTTCTATAATCTCAAGAAAATTTTAATTTTCAGGAAGAGTGATGAGCAGAAGTCATCTGGTAGGAAGCAAGCTTAGCCCACTCTCCCCATCTCGAATTCATCACGACTTCATTGCTCTCTGCCTGCAGTAACTCTCTAGAAGAGCTAGGTTTTTTATGGGGAAAATTATATACCATAGTGGAAATTAAGACTGCGTGGACTCAGGAAATCTTCGGGTAATGCTTTATAGATATAGTTACCTGTATATCTATAATAGATGCATTAATAGTCACTGATGTGCGTGCATTTATCAAATATCTACTCAACTGGAAAGTCTTCTTGGACAGGCAGTTCCCCTCATTCCAAAAAAAAATTTTTTTTCAAGTAAATATTGTTTTTCTGGAATTTACAGGCTTTAGAAAAAATTAATTAGAAAAATCAAAGTATCCTATCAAGTATCCCTTGATATTCTTTTTCTTTACATCTTCTTTTAACATTCCTCATATTTTTAACATCAACTAAAATAAAATAAGAATACAATTAATATAGACATATGTGACATTTTCTTAAGCTGAAAATAATTAATATTGGACCAATAATTTTTCTTTTTTGATAGAAACTTTTTATGATCTTCCCACATCATAAACTCTTCCAAGTGTTAATAAAAGCTTGTACACTTGTACCCTTGTAAGATAAACCATAGAGGTGATCCCACCAATAATCCTCCCTCCACCCATCCACTCCCCTTCCCTTCCATCCCCCTCCCCCTGCCCCATATTCTTAGGCTATAATTAGGTTATAGCTTTCCTATGAATGCTATAAATTAATTTCATAATAGGACTGAGTACATTGGATACTTTTTCTTCCATTTTTGAGATACTTTGCTAAGAAGACTATTTTCCAGCTCCATCCATGTAAACATGAAGGAGGTAAAGTCTCCATCTTTCTTTAGGGCTGCATAGTATTCCATGGTGTACATATGCCACAATTTATTGATCCATTCGTGGGTCAACATGAAGGCTATGTTAACCAGTTAGATGCAAGTAGTTTCAAATTATATATGAAAACACCACACTGTACCCAATGATTGCATTTATGTACATAGCTATGACTTAATAATAATAAAAGAAAGAGCAGAGAGAAAGGAAGAAAAAAATGCTTGTACAAATACCTATTTCTTAACAATTATTAGGCATAGTAAGAAAGAGAGGGGAGAGAGAGAGAAAGTATGTGCGTGTACACAGCCGCTGCCTGTCCTGCTTAGCAGCCCACTCGTCCCAGGGCCTGCAGTCCAGCCCTCCAGCGGTCTAAGGGACAGTGAACTAGCCCCCTGTTTAAAAAGTTTGAGATCCCTGGCTTAGTCCCTAAATCTCTCTCTGAAGTCATCATTCGGATTGATCTGAAACTCTGGGCATTGCAGAAAGGAAAGAGGAATTTGATAGAATACACATAAGAGGAGTTTTAAATACAAAAACCCTCCATCAAAGAAAGGAATTCTAACTGTAGCAGCTTTTGAAACTGAAATTGTGAATCTACTGCTTTTTGCAAGATTAATTAATAGTCTCTAGTTAGAAAAAGGTGACTGATAGATGCTGAAAACTGGTGTTTCTCATCCTAATGTCCTTGTGAAGGCTGGCCAAAATAGAGACAAGGAGATGGATGACAAAATCCTTTATCTGTGTTTTTAAATTTAGTACATCTCTGCCTCGAAACTGATAGGTGATAAGATAGGCATAAGAATCATAAATTCATTTTCCTTTTTTTTTTTTCTGTGAGCCAGAGTCTCACTTTGTCGCCCCAGGTTGAGTGCTGTGGTATCATCAGTTGTGATAGCCAAAACCTCTCTGCTAAATGAACCTGGATAGTAAAATCACCTAGTTGAGAAGCACTGCTGTAAATCATTTATGTATAATATGTATAATACTGCACTCGTCTATTATGTAAAACAAACATGGAAAATGTCTATTTGGGGGTTAAGTTCATTTTATTTCTTAGTAGTGTCAAACCTTTTTCTTTCTCTGTGAACATCATAATTTTTAAGAAAAGAAATATGCCAGAATATGCCTCACATTCCTTTTTAAATCTTGGCTTAACAAGAGGGGACATCCTCATTCAAATTTCACTTTCTTTCAGCACTTGGTTTGAAAGGCCATCAAGGTAGAAAAAGATCGGTATCTCCAAAATGACAAAATGCAACTTTTTTACTAAATTATGATACAAAATTTTGCGTCCAGTCTAACAGTTATTCAGAGGATTTTACTGAAATTTTACAAGCAAATACCTCTGCTTTGACATCTTGCAAACAAACAGGAAATTGCATTTTTATATTTTGAATACAGAGGTTGGAGATGACTGCAACTATGTGTCAACAATTTTAACAGGTTAGAAAACAGTATTCAGATTTTTAAAATTTTGCATTGGGGAGTTTTAATTGCTGATAAGAATCATTTTCAACAATAAATTACCAAACAATGCACACACTTCCAAAGTATTTTTAGAATGCTTTATACATACCACAATTTGTTGTCTGTTTTATAAAGCAGTTTCTTGCACACTCACTGTTTAACTATCACCCTTACCTTGGAGAAACAAATTATACAGCATATTCAAAAATGTATGCCTAGTGGCATAATAATGAAGTTAATCATATTTTCTTTACCAGAAAATCTTGCACCATTGCTGGGGTCCCAGACCCCAATTTCAAGAGCCCTGCCTTAAATGGAGTACTCGCTATTCTTAGAGGTGCAAATGATGTGTGTTACTCTGCTCTGACACCAATTCTGTTTTCCTATTTAACATTAAAAATTGCAAGGTGGGCTCAGCGCCTGTGGCTCAATTGGCTAAGGCGCCAGCCACGTACACCTAAGGTGGCGGGTTTGAATCCCCAGCCTGGGCCCACCAAACAACAATGATGGCTGCAACCAAAAAGTGGCCGGGCGTTGTGGCAGGCGCCTGTGGTCCCAGCTACTTGGGAG
>CAUYQV010006114.1:0-27604 GCA_963574575.1 Galagoides demidoff
TTGAGACAGAGCCTCAAGCTATCCCCCTGGGTAGAGTGCCATGGCATCACAGCTCATAGCAACCTCCAACTCCTGGGCTCAAGCGAGTCTCCTGCCTCTGCCTCCCAAGTAGCTGGGACCACAGGTGCCCGCCACAATGCCCGGCATTTTTTGGTTGCAGCCATCATTGTTGTTTGGCGGGCCCGGGCTGGGGATATGAACCCACCACCTTAGGTGTACGTGGCTGGCGCCTTAGCCAATTGAGCCACAGGCTCCAAGCCAACTCATTTAAACTTCAAAACAATCCAATGATGTAGGTGCTGTTACTGTGTTCAGGCAGGCTGTGCAATGTGTCCAAAGTCACACAGCTGATAATTAATGGACTAGAACCCTGAACCAGAGGAACTAGCCCCACACTCTGTTTAACCAGAAAGGCCCACGTTTCCTGTGAAGAGATGTTAGAATGTTTTGAGAATAGACTGGGAACTGGAAGGAGGGTCCCCCTGCAGCCTCCAGCTGGCTGAAGGAAGCAGCCCTGCCATGAAGAGAGGATTACAGAGCCCAGCTGCCTGGGAGGTGGGGCCCTGGCAGTGCCTGTTCCCACTCCCTGATCCCTCTGTCTGGGCCCCCAGCTCAGGGAGGCCCGCCCACCCCCACCCTCTGGGCAGGAAGACAAACAGGGTTGGAACAGAATGTCCTCTGGGGCAGGCAGGACTGAGGCCTCTGCCCCCACCAACCACGAGGGAGAGGATGGGGGGATTTCTCACCCCTTCAACCCTCCACGCAGTCTGCTTCCTTCTGTGCCTCCTACCCTGTTGCACTGAGGCCTTTCCCCCACCCTGCATCCAGATGGGAAATCTCCTCCCCCTCCCTGGGGGTGGAGTTCCAGGTCTCCCACCTGGGGCTGAAGTTAATGCCACCCTAGAAGCTGCTTTTGTTCCTCTGAATTGAGGAAGCAACAGCCTGCCCACCTAGAGTTTCTGCTTCCCTGGGAGAGGTCTCCAGAAGGGGATTACAGAAAAAGCTGAAGGTTTTGGAACCTTACCACCCTGATTCTAATCCCAGCTCCGCCAGTTACTAACTTTGTAACTTCTTGGGCAAAGGACTTCACCTTCCAGAGACTGGATTTCCCCTTTGTAAAGTGGTGATTTAAAATACCTTCCTCTTGGATTGAATGAATTCACATGGGCAAAATACATAGCACAATGTCAGACACATAAATGTTTAGCAAATGACAGCTGCTTACTTCTAATGGTTTTTACTAATATTATAAACATAGATAAGACTATACCATGTACTATACTTGCACCCTGTACTTTTTATTCAGAAATGATAGTATAGAGACTTTGGGTTCAGACAGACCTAGAGTTTGATTGGAAGACAGTTGGAGAAACAGTGAGTGTTGCCAAAACCTGGAGATAAACCAGGGCCAGAGAGACAGTGAAAATCTACAGGGGTCCTCAAACTTTTTAAACAGGGGGCCAGTTCACTGTCCCTCAGACCGTTGGAGGGCCGGACTGTGGGCCCTGGGACAAGTCGGCTGCTAAGCAGGACAGGCAGCTGGCGGCAAGGGCCGGATAAATGTCCTAGGCGCCCGCATGTGGCCGGTGGGCCATAGTTTGAGGATGCCTGATCTAAGAGTTTGGGCAGACCAGTTTTTAGACCCTGGCTTCACTATTTATGAGCAAGCCTGCACCTCTCTCTGCCTCGATTTCCTCTTCTGTTCAATGGGAATGCCATTAACTCACCTTTAGAGCTGTCGGAGCATTAAATGGGTTAAAAGTTTCACTCTTGGCCCAGGGTCTGACAGTAAAAGCTGGATAAGGAGCAGTTATTTCTGACAAATAGATACTCGTTCTTTTAAACCACACACACAAAATGAGGTATTTGAAGTGGATTACAGGCTCGAGTGAGTGGTAAGCTGTTGGCTGGACAGAACAGGTTGGTTTGCTGTGTCACCCTGCTGGGTCCCTGGCCCTCCTAGTGGCGGGTAGACTTTGAGATCTATGTTCCTAGATCATGAGTACTCAGCTAGGCTGAGAGGAAAGGGCAGAGGAGGGGATTCTGGGAGGCTGCTGGGCAGGGGGTTTGGAAAGCTGCTGACTTCTGCCTCAAGCTCCTTCCCTACCCCGGCCCCAGGCCAGCTAGGCCAGCCCCCTCCCAGCAGGAGGCCTCCCTGTCACTTAGGCGTCCTCCGCAGATAAGTCAGGGAGGGGACAGAGCAAGGCACTTCGGAGAGAAGCTAGGCGCTAGGAAAGGCAGCATGGGCTGGCTTGGAAACAGGTAAAATCCTGGCTAGGTGGGGCTCTAAAGTGTAACCCTCCCAGACACTGGTAGCGTCATGAACTCGCAGGAGCCACACAAAGAGGGCTGCACAGCAGCAGTCCTGTCCTCAATGAGCACCGGCCCCATTTGGCACGTCCAGTCCACCTCTTTCCTTTTCGGGGACGCCGCGGTGAATGAGGCTCTTGCCCTCAGGTCGAGCACGGAGCTGCGCAAGGAAAAGTCCCGGGATGCAGCCCGCAGCCGGCGCAGCCAGGAGACCGAGGTGCTGTACCAGCTGGCGCACACGCTGCCCTTCGCGCGCGGCGTCAGCGCCCACCTGGACAAGGCCTCTATCATGCGCCTCACCATCAGCTACCTGCGCATGCACCGCCTCTGCACTGCTGGTGAGCCCCGCACCCGGGAATTCCCTCCTTGACAAGGCCCCGCCCACCGAAAGTTACAGCTCAGACGCCTCGCCAACTGGAAGTCTTATCCGGTCACCGCCTCCTAGTGACGTTTTCCCGGTGGAGCCCCACTCCACTGGAACCATTTCCCTGGAGAGGTTCCTCCCCCTTCGTGTTCCGGACCCTCTGGAGCCCCACCCCCTTAGAGGCTTTCGTCAATGTGGCCCCGCCCCCTGGAGTGCGCCTTTGGGAGACCCCGCCTCCTTAGGACTCTAAGTGAGGCCCGCTAACTCCCTCAGGCTCTTTCTCAAGCCTTAGCATTTAGTCCCCTATGAGATCTTTCCGATAGACCCTGCCCTCTTACAATAAATACTCCAGGGAGGCTGGGCTGTTCAATTTTTCGTTACTGTATTTGAGAGTACCTCTTACCCTCTCCTTCCCTCTAGTTCTATCACTTATTCTCTTAGTAGCCATTCTGTGTTCCTGGAAGGACCATATCCTTAGAATTCTGCTCCTTGGGAAACCCTGCTCCTAATTCCAATGCTTGGTGGTCCTGCCCTTTTCCTTGGGACTCCCAGTCACTAGGATGTGCCCCTGTTACCTGGGGGGAACTGTAAGTTTTTCTCAATGAGGCACAGTGAGGGTAGCCAGGGTAAGCCCATACCTAACTACAGACGCCTCTACCCGCTCCCTTGCCCCGGGCACAGGAGAGTGGAACCAGGTGGGAGAGCCACTGGATGCCTGCTACCTGAAGGCCTTGGAGGGCTTCGTCATGGTGCTCACCATGGAGGGAGACATGGCTTACCTGTCGGAGAATGTCAGCAAACACCTGGGCCTCAGTCAGGTGAGAGGAGATGCCTGCTCTGTGCCTGGCCCTGAGCTGTTGATGCTGGAGATACATAGGGACCAGGACAGTGCCCCTGCCTTTATGGAATTCAAAGTATAGAGGGGAGATAGGTGTGTCATCAGAAAGGAAGACCAGTGCTGGAATGGGACAGTATGGGAGTTCAAGGAAGGGAGTGAGGTACCTGACCCAGCCTTGGGGGGGGGGGGAGTGGATTGAGTGCTTCCCTTAGGAAAGTACATCTGAGCTGAAGCCTGAAGGTCAGAGCTAGTCAAGAGGATGTGGCATCTGGGTGTGGTAGTTCACACCTGTAATCCTAGCACTCTGGCACTCTGGGAGACTGAGGTGGGAGGATCGCCGAAGCTCAGGAGTTAGAGACCAGCCTGAGCAAGAGTAAGTCTGTGTCGCTACCAAAAATAGAAAAATTAGCCAGGCATGGTGGCATGTGCCTGTAGTCCCAGCTACTGAGGCAGGAAAGTCACTTGAGCCCAGGAGTTTGAGTTTGATGATGCCACTACACTCTGGGAGTGGGGGGAGTGGGGTATGGGGAGGGGATGAGACTGATAAAGATCAGGAATATGTACATGACCAAGGGAACAGAACAGACAATGGCTCACAGGTGAGTGAAGCAGAGTGCTTTGGGGAAATAAAGTTTATCCTGGCTAGTTGCAGAATGCAATGGGAGCAGTTCAGAGAGAGAAACCTAGAGAGGTCAGTAGGGGTTGGACCATTTAGGTCTAAACTAGAAAGTTTCTCGCCAGGGCTCTGGGGAGCCATGGAAAGATTTTAAGCAGTGGAGAGGTTATGCCAGAGAGGTAGAATCAAATTTGCATTTTTGAAAGATCCCTCTAGGTGCTGCCTGGAGATAGAATCGGAAACAATGAGACTAGAGCTTGGGAGATCAAGGGATGGGTGCCAGTCTCAGGTGGCAGAAGATGCATAGGGACAGATGCCATGGGATGAGAAAATAAAAAACAAGACACATTTAGGAAGTAGAACTCACTTCAATTAATCCTTATAGCAGGCTATAAGGATTATAGGAGAACTTTCCAGGAGAAAGTTCCCATTCGTTTTTCTATTTCACATAAATGGGCGCCATATAGTTGGCATCTCTTCCTTTTCCCCACCTCACCTCTGGTACCAATTTCTCTGTTGGTGTGAGCTTTTGGATTCAGCGAGGTGAATGTCCCAAGGTCCCAACGCTAGGAAGTGGCAAGGCAGGGTGTGAATCCAGCTAAAGAGGTGCTGTCAGAAGAGCAAGATCTCATTCTTCCCCCATTCACTGTCACCAGCACTACATACATTGTGAGCCAATATAAGTCCCCCGTCATCTTTCTCCCCTTCTACCCAGCACCAGCCTCATTTCCTAAGTTGAGATGAGCAGTTGCATTTTTGGTTTGCCAAAGAGGCATGATTTGAATGGGGTCTTATCTCAGGACTGGCTAGTCCTTCTTAGAATGCTCCAGGGAGCCATAAGGCTACCTCACTTGCTTTGTTCAACAATTTTTTAAAATGTCACCCCCTCAAAGAAACTGCCTTTTTAAAGTAGCATCCTATTATTGCATCACCTTACCCTACTTTTGTTTTCATCATGTTACTTATTATTTTGTTAATATATGTTCTTTTGTTTACTATCAGTCTCCCCCCACTAGCCAATAAGCTTTGCCAGGCAGGGATTTATATATGAGGTCACTGATGTGTCCACACCATTTAGAAGAGAGCCTGGCAGATGGTAGGTATTGAATAAATGGTTGCTTAGTGAATGAATGAATGAATGAATGAACACACGGGGAGACTGGTGAAGTAATCCAGGCAAGGGGATGTGGGTGGTAGGGAGGAGATGGGTCAGAGGTCCAATTCACCAGCTCTGCCTGGGTCTCCTGGCAGCTGGAACTTATTGGACACAGTATCTTTGATTTCATCCATCCCTGTGACCAAGAGGAGCTTCAGGACGCCCTGACCCCCCAGCAGAGTGAGTTCCTTGGAGGCCTCTCTCTATTTTACAGAGGAGGAAACTGAGGCTCTACCCTCCCGCAGCATATCCCTTCTTTCTCTGGAACACCAGGGTAAGGGGAGCAGGAAGAAGAGAAATAGGTCTACACCTGGGGACTTAGGGGACATAGCCCTGCCTCAGGTTCTGAGAGGATGGAGCCCTGTCCTGGGGGCTCAGGGGATATGTCCCTGCCCTGCAGGTCTATGAGGGACACACTGTACCCCTGGAGGACCCTCTCTGGTTCTGGGTCCCAATTTTGGGGATAAAGCAGGGGTGGCTCTCCAGAGTGCTGGAGAGAACTGGGCCCTGTCTGCAGCCGCCTGGTGACCTGCCCCAAACTCCTGGCCCTCCCCAGGCCTGTCCAAGAAGAAGCCAGAGGCTCCCACCGAGCGGTGCTTCTCCTTGCGCATGAAGAGCACCCTCACCGGCCGCGGGCGCACCCTCAACCTCAAGGCGGCCACCTGGAAGGTGGGCAGGGCCTGGCCCAGAGAGTGCACAGGGCCTGCTGAGCCCAGGCCTGAGCCCCTGAAGATCTCGACAGGGGTTGGAGTCCAGGGGTCTCTTGGGCTGGAGATACTGTGTGGCTCTCTCAGGCTGGGTTTGGTGGGTCCTGAGGGCATCTAGGATGGTTGGGCATCTGTGGAATTGGGATCTGGGTTCTTTGTAAGTCTTCTTAAGATGGATCTCTGCGGGGCTGGGGCTCCTCAGCCCCTTGAGCCTAGAGTCTCCCTGGGGTTGGAGTCTGGGAGTCCTTAAGCTCTCTGAGCTGAGTCTCTGGAGTCCTCAGGAATTTCTTCTCTGCTCCCTTTGCCTTCCAGCCCCATAGGTAGCCCAGAACCAGACACATCCCCATCTCACCCCTCCTGACCCCCCTAGGTGCTGCACTGCTCTGGGCATATGAGAGTCTACAGGCCCCCCACGAAGACCTCCCCAACTGGGAGCCCCAACTCAGAGCCTCCCTTGCAATGCCTGGTGCTCATCTGTGAAGCCATCCCCCACCCAGGCAGCCTGGAGCCCCCACTGGGCCAGGGGGCCTTTCTCAGCCGCCACAGCCTGGACATGAAATTCACCTACTGCGATGAGAGGTGGGCAGAGACCCAGCTGCCCTCCAGCCCCTCTCTTTCCTCCTTCCCAAGTTCCCATGCTGTTTCCCCTTCCACCCTCCCCAGGCCCACTGTTAAGCATGCAGTCTCTTTCTCTCTCTTCCTGTGTCTGAATTTTCTATGGGTCCTTTTATCTTTGGTTCTCTCTGCCTCTCTTTGAGTATTTCTCTTAGTGTCTATTTCCCTTTGTTCTTTTTCTTAAATGAGGCAATTTGTGTGAAACAGTTGGTATGGTGGCCAGCACACAGGAAGCGTTTAGTAAACTGTCCTTAATTCTTTCTCTGTCCTTCCTTTCATCTCTTTTTCTCTCTCCCTCTCCTCCTTCTGTCCTCTTTTCCCTGCCTTTCTCTGTCTGCCTTCTTTTCCCTCACCCTGAAGTGGTGCTTAGGAATGGTGACTCTGGGTTCAGACTGTTTGGGTTTAAGTCTTGGCTGTGTATCCTTGGCCAAGTGCCTTCACCTCTCTGTGCCAGTTTCCTCATCTGTCCTGTGGAACCATAATAGAACAGCAGTTCTTAACCTGTGGGTTGCGACTCACAGGAACTGTATTAAAGGGCCGCAGCATTAGGAAAAGTTAAGAACCACTGTAATAGAATCTGGTAAGGTTGTTTTGAGCACTTAATGAGTTACTCAGGACTAGAACATGATAAAAGTGGCTAATTTTTAATCATTATCATCATTATTTCTTTTTATTTCTTTTCATTCTTTTATGGGTCATTTCTTTTCTTCTTCTTCTTCTTTTTTTTTTTTTTTTGGTGATAAGATCTCACCCTATTGAGGTGGTGCAATCATAGCTCACAGCAGCCTCAAACTCCTGACCTCAAGTAATCCTCCTGCCTCAGCCTCCTAAGTAGCTGGAACTAGAGGCATGTCCCACCATCTCCAGCTAATTTGTTTTTAGTTTATTCTTTGTAGAGATAGGATCTTTCTGAGTTGCCCAGCTGGTCTCAAACTCCTGGTGTCAAGTGGCCCTCTACCTTTGCCTCCCAAAGTGCTGGGGATTACGAGCCACCACACTCAGCCTATTTCTTTTCATTCTTTCTTCCCTACTCTTCCTCCTCTCCTATTCCTTGCACTTTCTCTCATTCTTTCTTTTCTTTGCTCTTCCCCCCACTTCTGCCCTCTCTCCCCTTGTATCAGTTCTCTGTTGCTGTTGTGCCATGTTAACATGTTACCACAAACTCAGTGGCTCAAAACAACACAAATTCACTAGCTCATCGTTCTGAGGGTCAGAAATTCATAATTAGTTTATAGGGCTATGTTCCTTTGGGAGGCTCCAGGGAAGAATCTGTGTCCTGGCCTTTTCAAGCTTCTCAGGCCACCTGCTTTCCTTAGCCCATGGCCCCTTCTTCCATCCCAGAGCATATCACTTCCATCTCCACCACTCCTTTCCACACTCTGACCCACCTGCCTCTCTCTTCTAAGGACCCCTGTGACTACACTGGGCCCTCCTCGGCAATCTGGGCTCATCTCCCCTTCTCAAGATTAACTTCATCACCTCTGCAAGGTCCCTTTTGCCATGGTTGATACCATACTTACAGGTTCTGGGACTTAGAATGAGGATATCTCTGGGACCATTATCCAGCTCAACACTCTTCTCTTTCTCTGTTACAATCCTATTTCCACCTCTCACTGGCTTTGTCTCTGGATCACCTTGTTGCCCCTTCCATCCACCCACCCTCCACCTCAGCCAGTTGTACTCTGATGAGACACCCCCCCGCCCCCATCCCAGGATCGCAGAGGTTGCTGGCTATAGTCCTGATGACCTGATTGGCTGTTCCGCCTACGAGTACATCCATGCGCTGGACTCAGATGCAGTCAGCAAGAGCATCCACACCTGTATGTGTCCCCTTTCCCTAGCCTGAAGCTGCTGCTGCATGGCCCCCAGCTCCCTAAGCTTCAGAGAACCTTCTCCAAGTTCCCAATTCCCCCCCAACCTTCTGTCCCCAGTTGCCCCTCCTACAGCCCTGACTCCTCCCCATTCCCCTCCTTAGTGCTGAGCAAAGGCCAGGCAGTAACAGGGCAGTATCGCTTCCTGGCCCGGAGTGGTGGCTACCTGTGGACTCAGACCCAGGCCACAGTGGTATCTGGGGGCCGGGGCCCCCAGTCGGAGAGTATCATCTGTGTCCACTTCCTGATCAGGTAAACAGGAGGGGTTGGGATGTCAGTATTTGTGGGTCTGGTCTGTAAGTTTGGGCAGGTGTGTGTGCACATAAGCATGCATGTATCCTGTATAAGTGTGTGTATGGCCGTGTGAACACACGTATGTGTCCATATGTCCACATGTATGTGGATGGGTGTGTGCAGCGTTAAATTTAAAAGTACTGCATTCAAGTTAAAATAAGAAATGCAACAGGGTGGTGCCTGTAGCTCAAAAGGGTAGGGCGCTGCCCCCATATGCCGGAGGTGGCAGGTTCAAATCCAACCTCAGCCAAAAAAAAAAAAAAAAAGAAATGCAGCAGCTGGGCATGGTGGCTCATGCCTGTAATCCTAGCACTCTGGGAGGCCGAGGCAGGTGGATTGCTTGAGCTCACAGGTTTGAGACCAGCCTGAGCAGAAGCGAGACCCCATCTCTACTAAAAATAGAAAAACTGAGGCAAGAGTAGTGCCTGTGGCTCAAAGAGTAGGGCGCCAGCCCCATATACCAGAGGTGGTGGGTTCAAACCTGGCCCCGGCCAAAAACTGCAAAAAAGAAAAACTGAGGTAAGAGAATTGCTTGAGCCCAAGAGTTTGAGGTTGCTGTCAGCCTGTGAGCTATGACTGCCATGGCCCTCTGCCCAGGGCAACAGCTTGAGAGACTCTGTCTGAAAAAAAAAAAAAAGAAAGAAAAAAAGAAGTCCAAAGTATTGTAGGATCATTTTTTGATTTTAAAAATTGAGATGTAATTTGTAGATAGCCCATTTTCTTTTTGAGATACAGTTTTATGAATTTTGACAAATGTATGTAGTTATATACCCACTACCACAATCAAGCTATGGAACAGTTTCATCACCCCCCCCCAAAATTGTCTCATAGTAAACCCGTCCCCAGCCCCCAGTTTCTGGTAACCACTAATCTGTCCTCAGACCCTAGAGTTTTGCCTTGTCCAGAATGTCAGATGCAGGGGATCACGCAGACTCCTGGGTCTCACCTCTTTTACTTAGCATGGTACATTTTTCATTCATCCATGCTGTGGTTTATTTCAAAAGTTCCTCTGTGAGTACTATTCCGTGGTATGAATGGACCTCAGTGTATCTATTCACCAGTTGGAGGATTTCGGATGGTTTCCTATTTGGGGTGGTTACCAAAACAGCTATTACAAACATTGTCATAGGAGATTTTGTGAGATTACAAAAAAAATCTTTTTTTGAGACAGTCTCACTTTATTGCCTTTGGTAGAGTGCTGTGACGTCACAGCTCACAGCAACCTCCAACTCCTGGGCTATAGGCGCCCACCACAATGCCCAGCTATTTTTTTGTTGCAATCCAGCTGGGGCCCTATACCCTCGGTATATGGGACTAGCGCCCTACTCACTGAGCCACAGGCGCCTCCTCGAGATTACACATTTTCATTTCTTTTGGGTAAACACCTAGGAGTACAAGGGATAGGTTCTAGGGCAGCAGTTTTCAACTTGTGGGTTGTGACCCCTTTGGGGGTTGAATGACCCTTTCCCCTTTCACTGGGGTCACCTAAGACACTGCCTCTCATGTGTGGGGTTCACTACAACATGAGGAACTATATTAAAGGGTTGTGGCATTAGGAAGGTTGAGAACCACTGTTCTAGGGTAAGTATATTTAACCTCTTAAGAAATTGTCAGGCGGCACCTGTGGCTCAAAGTTGTAGAGCACCGGCCCCATATATGGGAGGTGGTGAGTTCAAACCTGGCCCTGGCCAAAAACTGAAAAAAAAAAAAAAATTAGCATAGTTAAGAAATTGCCAAACTGTTTTCCAGAGTGGCTGTACCATTCTGCATCTCTGTGCGTTCATTCTCATACACACAGCAGTATGTGAGAGTTCCAAGTTGCTCCTCATCCTTTTACAGTATTGCTTACTGTCTGACTTTTGGGGGGTTTTTTGGTTTGGTTTTAATTTTAGTCATTCCAATAGGCACACAGTGGTGAAATCATAGCCTTTTTAGCCCCCATCATGCATCTTAGAGGTTTTTCACCATTTAGGAATGCAGGGGTGTCAACATTATGATGGGGGCCGCATATTATTACAAAAGACAGTGTTAGAATTATAGCTTTTCTTTGTTATCTTATAGGACATGATAGCAATTTCTAAAGCCTTAGGGGGTTTTACTAATTTGGAAAGTGTTCTGAAATACAAACCAATTTATGTCTCAGGTCTCTGCACTGCTCAGAGTGCCTTTCTGCAGATCCCCAGTATCCTTAAGAGAAAGCCTGAGTGCCTCAGCATGGCTCACCAGGCCCTGTGGAACTCCTGCCTCCACTTCACACTCACTCTCCAAACCTCAGGGCCTTTGCACATGCAGTTTCCCTTGCCCAGAATGCTCTGCTGTCTTTTCTCCTCCCCTTTTTGCTGAGTCATGCTCACTTATCCATCCAGGCTCAGCTCAGACATCACTTCCTAGAGACTCCTTCCTGGGCCCCCACACCAGATCTCCCCCCAGTATCTTTTGCTTTTGCTCCAGAGTATTTAAAGTCAATCATAACTATCCTATTGAATTGTATGTTCGGCCTGGCCTTTTTTTCCCTGAGAAAGTCTGACTCTGTCACCCAGGCTGGAGCGTGTAGTGGGGCAGTCACAGCTCACTGCCACCTTGAATTCCTAGGCTCAAGTGATCCTCCTCTGGTTTCAGCCTCCCAAGTAGCTGGGACTCCAGGTGTGTACCACAGCACCTGGCTGAGCCAGGCCTTTTTGAGTGCCCCTTTCAGAACTGCAAACCTCCTCTCTCCTTTTTTTTTTTCCTAGTACTTATCACTATTTAACCTAACCCTGTCCCAAAAAAAGTGCAATGCCAGTCACACATGCCATTTTGAATTTCCTAGTAACCAAGTTAAAAAGGCAAACAGAAGCAGGTGAAATTAATTTTAATAATATATTTTGTTATTCATGTTAAAGGTCGCACAGCTCATAGGTGGCAGAGCTGGGATTTGAACTCAGATCACTGGCTACAGAGTTCTTTCTCTTAACCACTAGGCAGTACTATTTATGGAATGAATAAATGAATGTGGCGTGTGTGCATCTCTGTGAGTCCAGAGGCTAATGAGCACATCTGTCCCTGTGTGCTCACAGGGCACGTGTGTACACGGGCATATGTAAGTGTTCCTGTGTGTGTGTGTGTGTACATGTGTGATTGTGCGTTCCTAGGCTTTTCAGGGGGGTGAGGGTAGCTTTGGTCCAGCCTAAGTTGGGATGTTTCCAGCCTAAGATCGGTTCAGCAAAGGATGCAAAGGGGTCAAAGAGCGGGTAGAAAGACCAGATCCACCTGCATTCTGTCCTGTAGGGTGTTATGCAGATATAAATAATGAGGGCCTGGTCCTCAGCCAGACCAAAACCCTCCAAAAGCCAGTTTGCCCAGTGAACACTTGGATCGTCTCCACAGCCAAAGACTGTGTGAAGGGAGGTGTAGGGACATACGAAGGATGTATTTATAAATCTGTTCCCTTGAATGTGAAAAATATCTATGAATAGAAACATCATAAATAAAATCTTATTCATAAAAATATAGCCCCATGAATTCTTCATATTTGGTAATGTAATGAAAATATGTTAAAAATATATCTTTTATCAATACATTTATAAGAATCTGTTTATAAGTAAATATCTATGAAGAGAATGTTTAGTTCTTCAGCCTGTTTATTGCTAGGGGTCCCCACTCTGACTTCCCCACCCCCACCCTAACCCCCACCCGAGTCTCCCTTCTCGCTACTGAGCCTCTGCCAGATGCTAGTTCTTTTTTCTGTCTTTCCTTCTACAGAGGGAGCTTGGGAAGGGACAAACTTAACTTTCTTTAAAAATGCTGTTACAGACCAGGCATGGTGGCTCAGGCCTATAATCCCAGCACTTTGGGAAGCTGAGGTGGGAGGATCACTTGAGGTTAGGAGTCTGAGACCAGCCTGCACAAGAATGAGACCCCCATCTCTACTAAAAATAGAAATGGTGGTTGGGCATGGTAGCTAGGTGTGGTGGCATGCACCTGTAGTCCCAGCTACTCAGGAGGCTGAGGCAGGAAGATCCATCGAGCCCAGGAGTTTGAGGGTGCAGTGAGCTGTGATGACACTACTAACCTTTAGCTGGGGAAACAGTGAGACCCTGTCTCAAAAAAAAAAAAAAGCTTTTATAATAAAACACTGCCAACAGAAATCAAATCCTTATAAAACACAAATAAACGTGGGGAATTATTTTCTGCAAAAAATCCTCCAGTTAATAGCACATCATCTGAAGGGGTTACCTGGGCTGGGGCCCAGGACCCTCCCTGACTCCCATCCCCTTTCTGCCCATACTCTAGCCGGGTAGAAGAGACCGGAATGGTGCTGTCCCTGGAGCAGACGGAGCGGCACTCTCGCAGACCCATTCAGTGGGGCGCCTCCTCTCAGAAAGATGCCCCTAACTCTGGGGACAGCCTTGGTATGGAGCAGGGTCAGGGTTGGGAGGGGTTGTGCCCCCAGGACCCTTGGAAGGAAGCCCAAGTGCCCTAACGTGGCTCACCAGGCTCTGTGGTTCCTGACTCCTGCCTCCCTCCCCTCTCACTCACCCTCCAAACCTCATGGCTTCCTCAGAGCTCCTGGAACGTGGCTTCATGGGCCATCAAGGCCTTTGCACATGCACTTTCTCTCCTGTGTCTGTAGGCTGATTGCTACAGTCTTCCTGGCGCCCTCTGCTCTGGGTCCTGTGGCTCCCCACTGCTCCCACCATTCCGCATCTTCCCTGTGCCTGCTTCTTTGCTCTTTGGCTTCCAGAAATCTCCACTGTCCCAAGTCTGGCTCCTTTCTCCCTCTTCCTTCTCTCTCTGTCCCCCACAGCCTCACCCTCTCTAAGCTATTGTGGCAGCCCCTGCTCCTTGGTGGGGTACAGTTGCCAATTTCCTTTCCTTTTCTGCCTCAGAGCTGGCTCTGAGCCATGTCTTGCACTCTGGGTACCTTAGCATCTCCTTAAGGGCCTCTGGCCAGCCTTTTCTCCTAATGTGCAAGCTCACAGAGTTAAATAGCCAAGTGCTTTTCTGGGGCCCCAGACCCTTCTTTGGAACCCTCAGGGCAACAGGAGTTCTCCAAGCCCCTTCTTAGCACTAAGAATGGTAGCCAGTGGCCATGGTGACTGCTTGTGTCAACTGTGTTCCTTGGGGTTGGTGTGGAGGGCTCTGACATGACCACCTATGTCCCCCCACCTCTATGTATCCTGCAGATGCCTCTGGTCCTCGAGTCCTTGCCTTCCTGCACCCCCCTACCCTGAGTGAGGCCATCCTGGCCGCTGACCCCCGCCGTTTTTGTAGCCCTGAACTTCGATGCCTCTTGGCACCCATCCTGGATGGGGCTACAGTAGCTGCCACCCCCAGCACACCGCCAGTCACGCAACGTCCCCAAAGTCCTCTTCCGGTAGGTATTCCCACCCATCTGAGCCCTCAGGATCTAGGCTGCTTTGGCCTTTGGCTCAAACCTTGCTGTTCTCTAGGTTTTGGTTTCTCTATGTGTACAAGTAGTGGAGAGGGTGGATTGAGATGGGGCAGGGGTTCCAGAGCCTTCAATTATTAGAATTCTAGAGTCTGGCCCCCAACCTGGGAAGTTCTGAACTGGCACAGGTGACCCCACCTCCCAAGCTTGTGATTAAGTATCCAGGCTCTCTGAACTTTGACCTCAGAATCAGAATGTCTAATGTCTTAATTTACACAGAGCTGCATTCAAATCCTGAGCCTGTCTCTTACCACCTGTGTTACCCTGGGCAAGTGAGTTTTTGTTTTTTTTTCCTGATAGAGTCTCACTATGTCACCCTTGGTAGAGTGCTGTGGCATCACAGCTCATAGTAACCTCAAACTCTTGGGCTTAAGCCAGCCTGTATTAAAGGGCTGTGGCATTAGGAAGGATGAGAACCACTGGCTTAAGCTATTCTCTTGCTTCATCCTCCCAAGTACCTGGGACTACAGGCGCCCGCCACACATCTGGCTATTTTTTGTTGCAGTTGTCATTGTTGTTTTTAGCTGGCCTGGGCTGGGTTTGAACCTACCACCCTGGGTGTTTGTGGCTGGCGCTGTCACTGTGCTATGGGCGCCAAGCCAGCACGTGAGTTCTTGAGGCCTTCATTTCTTCACCTCTAAAAGGAAGATAATAGCAAGTGGCCACATCACTGGTCATTGTGAGGATTAAAGGAGATTATTTGTGGGAAGCTCTTTGTAGGGGCCTGGTGCCTAGTAGGTACTCGGTAGACCATAATCGGGATCCTTGAGTGCAGTGTTTTGACTGAAACCAAATTTTACTGAACAAATCCTCTTTATAGGCTGGGCACAGTGGCTCACACATGTAATCTTAGCACTCTGGGAGGCCGAGGCAGATGGATTGCCTGACCTCAGAAGTTCAAGACCAGCCTGAGCAAGAATGAGACCCTGTCTTTACTAAAAATAGAAAAACTAGCCAGGCATTGTGGTAGGCACCTGTAGTCCCAGCTACTTGGGAGGCCAAGACAAGAGAATTGCTTGAGCCCAAGGGTTTGAGGTTGCTGTGAGCTATAACACCATGGCACTCTACCCAAACAAACAAACGAATAAAAATCCAAATCCTTTTCATAAAGAGATTCGTTCTACAAAATTTGGATTGGGTTGAGAGGTAGCACTTGGGGATCTGGAATGCCACATGTGGCCTTGAGATCACAGATTCCCCACCATCTGGTGTTGAATGTCTTTATCCCCACTCTTTTTTTTTTTGTTTGTTTTTGAGACAGAGTCTCACTTTGTTCCCCTTGGTAGAGCACTATGGTGTCACAGCTCACAGCAACCTCAAACTCTTAGGCTTAAGCAATTCTCTTGCCTCAGCCTCCCAAGTAGCTGGGACTACAGGCACCCGCCATAATGCCTGGCTATTTTTAGAGGGAGTCTTACTCTGGTTCAGGCTGGTCGCAAACTCATGAGCTGAGATAATCCACCCATGTCACCTCCCAGAGTGCTAGGATTACAGGCGTGAGCCACCACACCTGGCCAATTCATCCCCACTTATGAAAGAAAACATCTTCCCTCCACCAGAGAAGTAAAGACTATGACCTTCAGGCAGCACCCGTGGCTCAGTGAGTAGGGCACTGGCCCTATATACCGAAGGTGGTGGGTATATAGGTGGTGGCCAAACTGCAACAAAAAAATAGCCAGGTGTTGTGGCGGGCACCTATAGTCCTAGCTACTTGGGAGGCTGAGGCAAGAGAATCAGCTAAGCCCAAGGGCTGAAGGTTGCTGTGAGCTATAATGCCACAGCACTCTACCAAGGGTGACAAAGTGAGACTCTGTCTCTAAATAAAACAGACTATGACCTTTGACCTCACCCTTTATCCTTGAGACATTTGGCTTTGACATTGTTTTTCCCCTAAAATCTAGACTCTAAGACCTTTTTTTTTTTTTTGAGACAGAACCTCAAGCTGTCACCCTGGGTAGAGTGCTATGGCATCACAGCTTACAGCAACCTCTAACTCCTGGGCTCAAGCGAGTCTCCTGCCTCAGCCTCCCAAGTAGCTGGGACCACAGGCGCCCGCCACAACGCCCAGCTATTTTTTTGGTTGCAGCTGTCATTGTTGTTGGTGGGCCTGGGCTGGATTCAAACCCGCCACCTTGGGTATATGTGGCTGGCGCCTTAGCCACTTGAGCCACAGGCGCCGAGCCTAGACTCTAAGACCTTTAACTCAGAGAACCTAAATGTCTTGGTCTCAGACCCTGATCTTTCTAAACTTCATTATTTATTTGCCCTGTTGATCTACATATACCCAGGCACTCTGACTTTTGAACACCCAGGTTCAGAACTCTCTTTTGCATTTGCTACAGGACCCCTTGTGTGCCCCAGGTGTCTGACTTTTTTTTTTTTTTTAAAGACAATCTCACTTTGTCCCCCTTGCTAGAGTGCTGTAGCTTCATAGATCACAGCAACCTCAAACTCTTGGGCTCAAGTGATTCTCTTGCCTCAGCCTCCCAAGTAGCTGAGCCTACAGGTGCCCACCACAATGCTCAGCTAGTTTTAGAGACAGGGTCTCACTCTGGCTCAGGCTGGTCTCAAACTCTGCCTTGAACTCAGGCAATCCACCCACCTCAACCTCACAGAGTGCTGGGATTATAGGTGTGAGCCATTGCACCCCGGGCCTGCAGCTGTCTGACGCTTAAGCCCCACTTCTACCCCTAAGCTTCAGATGGTCTTACTGTTGAGAGGTCCAAGGGTCAAGATTTCCTTAAGTCTCTATTCCTTCTCCGTCAGGCTGACCTCCCGGATAAACTACTTGTGGGCATGGAGAATGCACACAGACTCTCCACCTCCAGGAAGGACTTTCAGGCAGTGGAGACAGATCTAGATATGGCTCAGGTAAGGGCTGACATAGGAGGAGCAGTCTTCACCCCTGTGTTCTGGGGGCTGACATATCGGTGCTTTAGAGAAGTGTGGTGGAATGGCTAAAAGGATGAGTGGATGGATGGATGGATAGATGGACAGACTATTGTATTCATTAATTGAATGGTGGTAGATGATGTTTAGGCAGATATTTAGAAGGATAAATGAATGGATGGATGGTTGGATGGTTAGATAGATGGACCACTAGTTCATTGACTGAATGAAAACTGGATTGATAAAGATATTTGAATGGATGATTTATTGGGTAAATAGATAAGATGACAGATGGATAAATAAGATAGCATAGATGACATGATGTATTGGTTACCTATTGCTACATAAGAAATTACCTAAAAACTTAGCACCTTAAAGCAACTAACAGTTATCATGTCACATGGTTACTGAGTATCAGGAATCTTGGAGCAGCTTAGCTGGTGGTTTTTGTTCAGGATCTCCCATGAGATTGAAAGTCAAGATTTTCGTCAGGGCTACATTCATCTAGGACTGATGGAGGCAAATATGCTTCTAAGTTCACACACATGAGGTTATTGGCAGTCAGTTCCTTACTAGCTTTGGCTGGAGACCTCGGTTCCTATCACCTGAGGACATTTGGGTGTCCCCACAACATGGCAGGTGGCTTCCTTCAAGGCAAGTGATCAGAGAAGAGAGTAAAAGAGAAAGTGAGAGAGCGAGAGAGCACCTGAGATGAAAGATAGAGTCTTTCATAGCCTAATCTCAGAAGTGACCTACTGTTCCTTCTGCTGTATTGTGTTGGTCATAGAGACCAACCCTCGTACTATGTGGGAGGTAGCTATAGTTCATAAGAGTATGAACACCAAAAGGCAGGGATCACTGGGGACCTCCAGCGATTCATGTCTCTCCCTCAGGCAAAATACAGTCACCCCCATCCAAGGCCCCCCCAAGTCTCTTCCTATTACAGGATCCACATGAAGTCCAGAACCTTATCTAAATCTGGTCAGGGTAAGGGTGAAGTTCTTGGAGTACAGTTCCTCTTGATTTATTGGCCTGTAGACTAAAGAGAAAAGTCATCTGCCACCCACACACCCAGCACATAGTGGTGGGACAAGCACAGAATAATTGCAGTAGTGACCACTATTCAAAAAGGGTCGAAAGAGGGAGCACACATGTATCTGGTCCATAGCAATTTTGAAATCCATCCAGGCAGATACGGAAGTTCCTTGATGAGGACTTATTCATACTATTTCCCAGGAGTTTTGCACCATGGCTCTTGGTGCCACCCTCTGGGCTTTTGGCTCCTTGCTCTGAGTCATCTTTCCTTTTTCATAAAAGGTAATATATTTGCAGCTGAGTAGTTTTCTCAGCTTGCTTTCTCCTTATAGAAATGTGGTGATCCAAAGGCCTCTTTTCATTTTGTATCATCTCTATCCCTTTCAGTCCAAGCTGGTGATGTTTTTGTTCATGTAATTATCTTTTTAAAACTTTGTGGGTCTTAAAAAAAATTTTATGGGTCTTAATTAGCTGTGTGTGGTGGTACATACCTATAGTCACAGCTACTTAGGAGGCTGAGCAAGGAGGATCACTTGAACCCAGGAGTCTGAGGTTGCAGTGAACTATGATGGCATCACTGTACTCTAGGTTGGGTGACAGAACAAGACCCTGTCTCAAAAATAAATGAATAGCCAGGCACGGTGGCTCACGCCTATGCACGGTGGCTCACGCCTATAATCCTAGCACTCTGGGAGCCAAGTTGGGTAGATTGCCTGAGCTCACAGGTTTGAGACCAGCCTAAGCCAGAATGAGACCTCATCTCTAAAAATAGCCAGGCATTCTGGTGGCACCTATAGGCCTAGCTACTTGGGAGGCTGAGGTAAGAGGATCACTTGAGCCCAAGAGTTTGAGGTTGCTGTGAGCTATGACGCTATGGCACTCTACTGAGGGCAACAAAGTGAAAACTCTGTCTTCAAAAAATAAATAAATACATAAATACATAAACCCCAAACCAAACCAACTTTGTGGGTCTTGTGTGAATTTCTTTGGAGTTAGCTCCACTAGATAAAAGCCACACCCACAAATTGCTTTGAGATAAGCTCTCCTCTACCTTGGCTTCTGCTAAAATGGCTAAGTGATAGTATCCTCAAGTTTAATAGAAGGCTTGTTATTTGTTTGAGAAGACCTATGAGAGTTACTCTTCAACTCTTCAGTGTCCTTTGTTTGACTGATGGATAGGCTGAAGCACCACCTTTCAACCTTTCTGAAGCCTTAACAAGGGGTTAAGTCCCATCCTGTGCTTCATCTTTAGCTTTCCTGGGAGTGCCCTCCTTTGCTCAGAAACTATTTTTTAATTTTAGCATCAGTTGCCATCTGGAGAGTTCCTATAGTCAGCCAAACTCAAGGTTAATAACATAGTTGTTCAGACTGCCAAGTCTGCCCAAGCTGCAAGTTTAGGGGTCCACAGGGTCACCCTTACTTCAGACCAGCTTTTGATTAATTCAGAGATATCTATAGGCTCCCAAAGATTCCTTTAGGTTTGATAATTCACTAGAAGTATTCATAGCACTTGGGGAAAAGCACTATACTTAGGATTTTTGTTTTATTATAGAAAAAGAATATAA
The DNA here is from genome assembly GCA_963574575.1 of Galagoides demidoff. Classification (NCBI taxonomy): domain Eukaryota; kingdom Metazoa; phylum Chordata; class Mammalia; order Primates; family Galagidae; genus Galagoides; species Galagoides demidoff. The sequence goes on from CAUYQV010006114.1 coordinate 19,692, forward strand.
GTCAGAAATAGCTAAAAAAAAAAAAAAAAAGATATACATAGGATGGAATTTGGGACTGGAAGGGTCCTAGCATTATCATCCCAGCACTGGTATGTGGCAATGTGTGTATAAAGTATTACCCACCTGGAGAGCTTCATCCAAGCCTCAGTGTCCCAAGTTTTTATTGGGAGATGTCATTGCATTGGCATGATTGATTGAACTCAATTATGTGGGCAGTAACTCAATCTTCAGTGCCACCCTGATCTTCCCTGGAGGTCAGGCTGATATCATGTGACCCAAAGCCACAACCCTCTACTCACATGGTTAGCCATGGCTGGCCCCCATCCAGAGCTATCTTATTAGCGTAAACAATCTAGGGGCCTACCATGAGTCTCTTTGTTGGCATCAACCATCAGGTGTGGTCTAAGGAAAAGCAAAGACACTGCTTCACTCAGGAAATTCAGAGGGCTTAGAGGTTACTTCCTAGGAGCTGGGGCCGAGGTCAGACCTTCTCTTCAGGTGAAGTTAATTCTTTACTACACTGGAAGGCTGAGAATTTTCAAAATCTTTGAGCCCCAGATTCTTCATATTTAACATTTCTTCCTCTAGGAGAAATTTCCTTAGCCAGGCACGGTGGCTCACATCTGTAATCCTAGCATTCTGGGAGGCTGAGGCAGGTGGATCACTTGAGCTCATTCATGAGTCTAAGACCAGCCTCAGCAAAGTGAGACCCTGTCTCTACTAAAAATGAAAACCGAGGCAAGAGGATCACTTGAGCCCAAGCATTTGAAGTTGCTGTGAGCTATGACACCAAGCACTCTACCCAGTGCTACAGAGTGAGATTCTGTCTCAAAAAAAAAAAAAAGAAAGAAAGAAATTTCCTTTATCTCTTTCCTCTTGCCTTGTACAATGAGTAGTAAGAAGTCAGGCAGCTCCTTCAACACTCTGGCTGGAACTCTCCTTAGCTGGGTCACCCAGTTTGTTACAGTTTCTACTTTCTACATAGTTACAGGCAATGGTGTTGCTGAACTTTCACCCACTACCACTACACAACAGCCCCCTTTCCTCTGGTTTCTAATAACATGCTCCTCACTTCCCTAAGCCCTCTTTGGACGCCTCCTCAAAGTTCAAATTTTGATCAAGAGTTTAGTCAAAGCAAGTTTAGATTTCTCTAACATGCTCTTCAAAGAGTCCTTATATCCCTTTTATAGATGTGGAAGTTAAAGCTCAGACTCGGCCTCAGGCACACAACTCAGGATTGGTAGAGCTGGGATTCCAGCCCAGGTCCACCCAAGTCCAAGGCTCATGCTCTTGACTCCCTCCTGCCCTCTTCAGGACGTCGATGCTCTGGATTTGGAGATGCTGGCCCCCTACATCTCCATGGATGATGACTTCCAGCTCAACTCCAGCGAGCAGCTACCCAGGGCCTACCACAGACCTCCAGGGGCTATCCCCCGGCCCCGCGCTCGGAGCTTCCATGGCCTGTCACCCCCAATCCCTGAGCCTTCCATACTGCCCCGCTGGGGGAGTGACCCCCGGCTGAGCTGCTCCAGCCCTTCCAGAGGGGACCCCTCAGCATCCTCCCCCATGGCTGGGGCTCGGAAGAGGTGAGCCACAGTATACAGGTGATGCCATAGGAGTGTAGAGTAGGTCCCTTCCCCTGGTCTTGTCCCTGCCTCTACATCAGCCTTTCCAGTCCTCCTACCCTGATCTCTGCTCCAGCACTCACTGTCCACAGCACATGCCAAATCTGTTCCAGCCTCTTGACGTTGCTTGGGTTGTGCCCCCTTCCCAAGTACCTGCCACTGCTCTCGTGGCTGATCTAAATCCTATCTGTCCACCAGGGCTCTCTCCTTTGGAACATATTTACATATGGCCTAGTGACAATTTGTCATAGTTAAGATTTTGCCACAATGTCAAAGAAGCCATCTGGAACTAAGTCTCTAACACCTTTGAGAATCAGATGAAAGCTATGAACTCTTTTCCAAGAAAGTTTACACACATGATTTTGTATATAATTTTGGAGGGGCCTTATAGATTACTAACACGCAGGTTTTGCTCTCCATTGTGTAGGCATGTGCTCACTTGAGTATCCAGAATGGTCTTTTAGTGTCCTTATGAGGATTTTATGGACATCTCTTCATACCTCCCAAGGCTCCCAGCTTGGGGCTGGGTATACAGTGGATGCCTGACAAAGACCTATTAGATAAAGTAGGGAGGGAATTTTTTTTTTTTTGAGACAGAGTCTCATTTTTATCGCCCTTGGTAGAGTGCCACAGCGTCACAGCTCACAGCAACCTCCAGCTCCTGGGCTTAGGCGATTCTCTTGTCTCTGCCTCCCGAATAGCTGGGACTACAGGTGCCCACCACAACACCCAGCTATTCTTTTGTTGCGGCTTGACCAGGGCCGGGTTCGAACCTGCCACTTTCAGTATATGGGGCCAGCGCCCTACCCACTGAGCCACAGGCACCACTCTGGGAGGGAATTATTAATGAATAGAGTGCGTAGGTGGATGGAAGGAAGGATGGATGGATGGCAAGTGTGGGGACAGACAGATGGATGAATGGAAGGGTAGATGGATGGAGGCCATATGAGTGGGTGATGGATCATCAGCTGGATGAATGGAAAAATTTGTAGGTATATAGATGAATGAATGAGTGAATATGGATGGATGGGTGGGGGGGTGAATGCTTAGGTAGGTGGATGGAAGTTTGAGTGGGTAGATGAGGGATCACTAGATAGACAAATGGGAAGATGGCTTGAGGGTGTATAAGGAAAGGAATGAACAGGTATTTGGGGGAATGAATGAATGCTCAACACTTGCTTACAATGTCCACACCTGCCCAGGTTTGCTGTGTCCAGAGATTCTTGCCTATTTTCCTGTAGGCCCCTGACCCAGAGCTCAGAGGACGAGGCCGAAGGAGTAGAGCTATTGGGAGTGAGACCCCCCAAACGGTGCCCCAGCTCAGAACCCGAAAACTTTCTGCTGTTTCCCCTCAGCCTGGTATGTGAGAGATTGATGGGATTTTCTGGCTCTCAGAACCTAGCAGGCTTAAATCCCCTCTTTTATAGATTGGATACCAAAGAGGAGAATGGCTGAAGGTCTTACAGCTCAGCTAAGTCTAGGACCTTGATCTTCTAGTTTCACTAATGGGCATGAAAAGGCTTTGCAAATACATGTAAGTTGGTGATAGGTGCTAAGAAAAATTAATTAGGGTAAGGGAGAAATGGCAGGTTGTTAGTATCTGTAGGAATCTTCTCTGCTCCCATGGGACTCCCTCCCCAAACTAGAACAGGTTTTGGCCTTGGATTACTAGTGCAGAATTGAGAGTCAAACTGACTTGGGTTCAAGTCCCAGGTCAGCTACTAGTAACTGAGACCTTGGGCAAGAGACATCACCACTCTGAGCCTCAGTTTCCTTATCTGGAAAGGAAAGGATTAAATGAAATGATCCTCTTGGCTGACACTTAGTAGGCTGTCCATAAATGATGTACAAAAACAAACCAAACAAAAGCAGCATCCCCCCAGTGTCCTGGCCTTCAGCCTCACCCCTACTGCCCATTCTGTGCAACAACAACCAGAATACACTTTCTAAAAGCCAGTCTAGGCTCTGTCCCTTCCACAAGGCCTCCCTCTAGGTCCTCCCTTGGCTCCCTAGTACCCACAGAAATACCCTGGCTCCTCACTCTGCAAAAAGCTATTTTAACACAAGGGATGTGGTTGATAGTTATCAACAGCTTAAATGTATTTAGTGCTGATCACGTGTCAGATGCTGACTGCACTAAGTGGCTTGCATAATTAATTTATTTAACCCCACAACTACTCTTGATATGTTATTATATACATTTATATAGAAGAAGTTAAGCAACTGTGTCAGTCAGAGTCTGGACAGGAAACAGGGATGGGATGTTGAGGGGCATGTCATAATAGGACTATTGACAAAGCTGTGGACAGGGTAGAGGGAAGTCAGCAAGGACTGGTGCAGCACCTGGGGTTAGAAACATGGGAAGCTGGCACTGGCCCTTGTCAGAAGTTGCAGGCAGGGTTGGCTACCAGATTCTGGAGCCAGTGGAGTCCATTTGATAAGGGCTGAAACATTTTGTGTAGTGACACAGCCTACTCACAGTGACTTAGCAGGGAAACAGCTAGAAGAATAAATACCCCTCATAAATCTCCCATGAGCTGAATCCTATCCTAACAGGAATATACAGAACAAGGTTGCATGGTGTGGCAGTCCACGTGTACAGGCCAGCCTCCTAGAGCACAGAAGAGGAAGAGGGAGGACAAGGCCCAGGGGGAACACAAGGAGGACATCTGGGGCAGTGACAGGTGGCTGCTGGACCCCAACAGCGCCCTTAACCACTCCTTGGATGTTAATGATGATGGTGATGACAATGATGGCAGTGGGTATGTCTCTCTCCCACAGAGTTTTCTTCTGACAGGAGGCCCAGCCCCAGGGAGCCAACAGCATCCCAGCACCCACCTCCTGGACCTGAATGAGCCCCTGGGTGAGTGGCAATCTGGGTATCCAGAGGCCCTGGGTCACCCTCTCCCCAGGAAGGTACCCGGATGGTTAAAAGGCTGGAGCCATTCCAAAGAGACCGTCAGTGCCCAGGGGTGACCTTGGTGGAAACAGGCACTGCAGGGGAAGGAGACACCCTCAGGGAGGCAGGGACTTGCCAAGGCTTCCCTTTTGGGTGGAAGCTGGGCCCAGGCCTCTCGTTGCCACTGGTCAGTGCCTGGGACTGGTTGATCTCCGGCCCTGGCTTATCTAGGTTCCAGGTGTGGACTGCTATGCTACCTTACTCAGGAACAATTGCTCTTAGGTGCCTGAGGGCTATCTACTTTAGCAGAAGGGAGAGAGAAAGAGAGAGAGAGTCTTGGAGGGTGAAGCAGTCTTAGAAGAATAAGTCTTAGCTGTCTTTAGCTGAGAGACGTTGTGCAGGCGCTCAGCAGGCAGGAGAAGCGACAGAGTCAGAGTGAGCGGTCTGTGATAGAATACGCCCTCGCTCCCCAGTGCTTGCTCCTCCAGCCTCTTAAAGAAGCAATCTCATGGCTCTTACCACCACAGGTGTAGAGACTTCCAATCACTGATGCTCTCATCTCTCAAGCTCTCAAGTTTGTTAGGAGAGCCAAATCCCTCCCCTTGCCCTTTTCACTGAGGTGTTACATTCTCAAGCTAGGACAGGTGTTTCTTCCAACTCTCACTCCTTGTGCTATATGGGCTGCTACACTAAGGATTTTTCATTCTTTATTTTCTTCCTGTCTCTCTCTCTCTTTCTTTATAACTAGTATAATATCAGGTCATATTGATTCTAATTAACTTATTTCTCTTTTTGTCTTAAATTTAAATTTTCAACCCCCATTTTTTTTGACAGTCTTACTATGTCACCCTAGGTAGAGTGCCATGGTGTCACAGCTAACAGCAACCTCAAAATTCGGGGCTATAAGCGATTCTCTTGCCTCCGCCTCCCATGTAGCTGGGACTACAGGCACCCACCACAACATCCAGCTATTTATTTTGTTGCAGTTATCATTGTTGTTTAGCTGGCCAGGGCTGGGTTTGAACCCGCCAGCCTTGGTGTATGTGGCTGGGGCCCTAACCACTTAGCTACTGGAGTTACCCTCAACCCCCATTTTTATTGCTGTATTATAGGCTCTCATCATTTCTTATCTAGATTGATAAAAGTAGTAGTTTCACTGGTATCTCAGTCATAGTTTTGGCACCCTCCAATCCAATTCCCATTTAACTGCCAGAGTGATAGTGTTAAAATACAAATCTGTTGGAATTCTGCCTTTGCTCACAGCTCTTTAAATGTACCCTAACAATAAATCATTTCCCGTTCATCCCCCATAACATCTGCCATGGTTTTAACCTCTTGGATCTGCCTCTTATTTATTTGCTATGTGACCTTTGGAAAGTTAGTGAGCCTCAGCTTTCTCATGTCTACTCCTTTGAATAGTTGTGAGGATTATCTGGTTTAACTTAAAGTATATAAAAGCACTTAACATGGTTCCTAGCTTATAATACATATTTGATAAATGGAAATATTAATATTGTCATCACTTTGATTTAATTAATGGTTACAGTAATTACTACATTAACCTCTAAGATTCAGGCACAAAGAACATCTCAGTTTCTAAACATTTCAAATCACTCCATACCTCCACATCCATGAACATATATACTGTGATAAATTAATTGTAATCCCTAGAGCAAGCACTACAAAAAAACCTCCCTCTCCTTCTCCCATAAGTAAACAATAACCAAGAGACATACCTAAAAAGACAAAATTGAGAGGCAATAAAATGGAAAACTAAAAGAAACAAAATTTTAAAAGCCTCTTTGATTAATTTTTAAAAAGGAGAAAAAAGAGAAAAGAAATGAAGAACAAAGGGGGAGAAATATAAAACAAATAGCATTAGTAGACAAATTAAACCATAATGATTATTATATTTAATGTAAATGGACTAAACATTGCAATTTATAGGCAGAGATTGTGATAATGAATATAAAGCAAGACCCATCCGACTCAACTATAGAGTCAAAATTTAAATATTATGAGTCACACTTTATTTATGTATTTTTTTTTGAGACAGAGTCTCACTATGTTGCCTTTGGTAGAGTGCCATGGCACCACAGCTCACAGCAACAGACTCCTGGGCTCAAGTGATTCTTTTGCCTCAGCCTCTTGAATAGCTGGGACTATAGGCATCTGCCACAACGTCCAGCTATTTTGTTGTTATTGTTGTAGTAGTTGTCATTGTTGTTTTAGCAGGCCTAGGCCAGGTTTGAACCTGACAGCCCCTGTGTATGTGGCTGGTGCCCTAACCACTGAGCTATGAGCACCGAGTCATGAGTCACTTTATATAAAGATAACATCAAACCATACAGACTTTAAAACAAAAAAATACTACTAGAGATAAACAGAGACATTTTATAATGATAAAAAAGTCAACCCATCAGGAAGATATAACAATTACTAGCACATGTGCACAAAGATGCACCAACAATTACTAGCAACAAAGCACCAAGATATAAGAAACAAAGCCTGACAGAAATAAAAGAATTAGATAATTCAACTACAATAATTAAAAACTTTAATTCTCCACTTTCAATAATTGATACAAGTAGGCACAAGGTCATCAAAGAAATAGAAGATTTGAAAAACACTATAAGATAAATAGACCTAACAGACATCTATGGAATACTCAATCTAAGAATAGCAGAATACACATTCTTCGCTAGTGCTTATGGAATATTTTCCAAGGTGGACCATATGATAGTCCATAAAACAAATCTCAATACATTTAAAAGGACTGAAATAATACAAAGTGTGCTCTCTAACCACGATGGAATGAAATTAGAGATCAACGGAGGGAAATTATTTGGAAGACTCACGAGTATGTGGAAATTAGACCACACACTCCTAAATAATCAATGGGTAGGGCGGTGCCTATGGCTCAAGGAGTAGGGTGCTGGCCCCATATACCGGAGGTGGTAGGTTCAAACCCTGCCCCGGCCAAAAAAAATTAAAAAAAATTAAATAATCAATGGGTCAGAGAAATAGTCAAAAGTGAAATCAGAAAATACTCTGAGATAAATGAAAATACAAAAACCAAAACTTGGGAATGCAACTCAAGCAGTGATTGAAGGAAAATTTATATGTGAGTCATTATGAAAGTTCTGAAATACACAAAAATCAAGAAACATAAAATCTGCATGAATGGCTCAGTGCCTGTGGCTCAATCGGCTGAGGCGCCAGCCACGTACACCTAGGGTGGTAGGTTCGAATCCCCAGCCCGGGTCCACCAAACAACAATGATGGCTGCAACCAAAAAATGGCTGGGCGTTGTGGCGGGCGCCTGTGGTCCCAGCTACTTGGGAGGCGGAGGCAGGAGACTCGCTTGAGCCCAGGAGTTGGAGGTTGCT
>CAUYQV010006115.1:0-10919 GCA_963574575.1 Galagoides demidoff
AGTTTGAGGTTGCAGTGAGCTATGGTAACATCACTGTATTCTAGCGGGGGTGACAGAGCAAGACTTTGTCTCAAAACAATTTTTAAAAAGTCACACTGTGCCTCAAGAGGCATCGCCTGGGATGTTGTTAATGCAGTTTAAGCTTCAGTGGGTCTTGAGATTCTGCATTGGACAAGCTCCCAGATAATGCCGATGCAGCTGGCAGGCGTCAATGAGGGCCTTCTCTCCCCCAACCCCACTGGCACCTTGGGCTGCCCTTCCCTGGCTTGATCAGTTTATACTCCCTAACAAGGGGTTCAAGGAACCAAGGGCACTCCTGTAAACTGGATCTTTCAGGATTTCTTTGGGGAGGGGGCAGGGATGGGACACAAAAAGAATTAAATGTAAATATTTGTGGCAGGATAATTAATTGAAAGATTCATTTTTCTCCCAGCAAACCTCCACTCCCTCCACCCCGCCTTCCCCCCAATACCCTTTTCAGGCAGCAAGACTCTGATGTCTTCTTGCCACAGAGATTTAAAAATTACAAGTAATTACAGTAATCAGACAGTTTCCTTTTCAAAACAGAAGGCTCCAGGCTGGGCATGGCGGCACATGCCTATAATCCTAGCGCTCTGGGAGGCCAAGGCGGGAGAATCACTCGAGTCTAGGAATTTGAAGTTGCAATACACTATGATGGCACAACTGCACTCCAGCCAGGGCAACAGAGTAGATTGTCTCAAAACAAAACAAAACAAAAACTCAAAAGACTCCAGATAAAGCCGAGCCCTCTCCTATCACCCCTACCCTAACCTCTACCTTAGAATTTCCCTGCCTATATAGATGGAAAGATACTTTATTGGGGGGGGGGGAGACAGAGCCTCAAGCTGTCCCCTTGGGTAGAGTGCTGTGGCATCACAGCTCACAGCAACTTCCAACTCCTGGGCTCAAGCAAGTCTCCTGTCTCAGCCTCCCAAGTAGCTGGGATCATAGGCACCCGCCACAACGCCTGGCTATTTTTTTGGTTGCAAATGTCATTGTTGTTTGGCGGGCCTGGGCTGGATGCAAACCCGCCACTTTAGGTGTATGTGGCTGGCGCCTTAGCCACTTGAGCCACAGGTGCCGAGCCTGGAAAGGTATTTTAAAAGAGATTTTTGCAGGCTCATCTTAAGTGGGTTCTTCCTTCGTTTTATAAAAATATAAGCTCTTGGGCAGCGCCTATGGCTCAATGGGTAGGGCACTGGCCCCACATACCAAGGGTGGTGGGTTCAAACCTGGCCCTGGCCAAACTGCAACAAAAAATAGCCAGGCGTTGTGGTGGGCGCCTGTAGTCCCAGCTACTCGGGAGGCTGAGGCAAGCGAATTGCCTAAGCCCAGGAGTTGGAGGTTGCTGTGAGCTGTGTGATGATGCCATGGCTCTCTACCGAGGGTGGTAAAGTGAGACACTGTCTCGAAAACATATATATATAAGCTCTTGAAAGAATGACCAATATTAAAAAACAAAGCAAAAAAAAATTAGAAAAAAACCCAGAAAACAAAAATAGAAGCCCAGGGGCCCAGGATGGCAGAGGGGGACAATGACTCCAGTTTCCATCTTGTGCAAAGGGCCCATCCACTCCTCCAGGACCCCTTTCCCTAATTCTTGAGCACAGTTTAGCCATAGCTATGGGAGGTACGAAGCCCAAGCACTCCAGGGGAGAGTCCCTTCTGTAGGGACAAACCCTGTGCTGAGGAGCAGGGCTGTGCACACCACCGGGAGCAGTGACCTTGCACCCACATCCCAGGCTGGTGCCTCAAACACACTCTGCCTAGAAGCAGCCCCCACAGACTCCCAAAGGTTGAGACACCCATGGTTTCTGCAGCAGAGACCATTACGTGGAGGTACAGAACCCCTGCCACTTTGAGTGAGTTTCCCATTCTGATGACACCTGGGGTGGGGAGATGCACTAAAATTACTGAAAAGGAATTAACAGCCACCTCTCTCCAAAGGAGCTTGAGGCCAGACCTAGAAAACATATATGTATTTATTTATTTACTTATTTAGAGACACATTTCACTTTGTCACCCTGGGTAGAGTGCTATAGCATAGATCACAGCAACCTCAAACTCTTGGGCTCAAGAGATCCTCTTGCCTCAGCCTCCCAAGCAGCTGGAACTACAGGTGCCCACCACAACACCCAGCTATTTTTTAGAGACGGGGTCTCACTCTTGCTCAGGCTAGTCTTGAACTCCTGAGCTCAAGCAATTCACCCACCTTGGGGTACCAGAATGCTAGGATTACAGGTATGAGTCACCATGCCCAGCCTTTCAGTAGTGATTTTTAAAGTGGTATCACATCCAGTTAGTTTAATGATATTCAATATTTAGGAATGCATTTACCATTTTACTTTTATTTAACTTGGAGACAGGTTCTCACTCTGTCACTCAGGCTGGAGTGGAATGGTGCGATCATGGCTTATTGTAGCCTTAAACTTCTGGGCTCAAGTGATCCTCCCTCCTCAGCCTCCCACGTAGCTGGGACTGCAGGTGCACACTACCACACCCCACTAATTTTTTGAACTTTTTCTCTTTTTTGGAGATGGTGTCTTGCTATATTGCCCAGGATGGTCTCAAACTTCTGGCCTCAAGAGATTTTCCCACCTTGGTCTCACCAAAGTCCTAAGATTACAGGTATAGATTGCAATCACCATGTTTAGCCCAATTTTTTGTTGTTCAGCCCAATTTTAAAGAAGTATACATACTATACCTTACGAGCACATTATTAAATAAATTATTTGCAAAGAACATTAGTAAAGGTTACCATCTGTGAAAATAATCTCTCAGTGCTGTTTTCAAATGGGGCTTTCCTTATTTTAACTATTCTAGACCTAGGAAACATCAGTTCATATCTGAGCAAACTGCTCTGACATTTTTAACACATTAAAAAAAATTATTGCAAAGGTTACACACATTATACAGTTCATTCCTTATTGAACAAAATATCCACCTTGATCCTTTTTCTTTCAGTATCGAAATTCTGAATTCTCTGTAAAACAAAAATACCTTTAGATGCCATCCAGAATGGTGTTACAGACTGGGGTCCCTCTGTTAGACACAGCTCTCCAGAAGTGCCAGTTACTTAGCAATGCTCAGACCTTTGCCATCACTGCTGCCCAGCCTTCTTCTCTAAGGAGGTAGATCTTAGAAACAGTGGGAGATACCCGGATGTGATAGTAAAATTCAGGAGGAGGAAAAAAAAAGCAATAAGCAATAAAAAAACTCGTATCTTGTGATTTTCTCTCTGCCAAGGCTGACTGACTCCCCGCGGGCCCCTCCACCCTGTGAGTAAGAACAGAGGTCGGTTCCCTCTTTTGTTCTAGGCGCACAGTCATGGGAGAGATGCTGCCTCTCCCCTCGCGGCACCGATATTTGAGGAGTCAGTGATGGGCGATTTCATCAGAAGGTTTTGGCAACGGGAAAAGAAAAATCAACTTGTTTTGAAAACAAAATTTTAAAATGTACATCAAAATCAAGTCGGCTCATTGAACAACAGAGAGAAAATGAATGTGTTTCTTATATCCTAGCCTGCTCTGACAGAGGAAGCTGGAGCAAATCTCAAAAAGCAACAAAGACACGAGTATGGAAAGTTAAAGTGGGTGGTGCCTGTGGCTCAAGGAGTAGGGTGCCGGCCCCATATGCTAGAGGTGGTGGGTTCAAACCCAGCCCCAGCCAAAAACTGAAAAAAAATTTTTTAAAAAGTTAAAGCACCTACCTTCCCACGATGAGAATCTGGTAGTACCATTTTCCTTTGTGGATTTTCCGTAGTGACCAATATTAATAAGAGCTAACATTTATGGGTACACACTCCAGGCCAGCATTCTATGGTATTTTATTAGATTATCGGAACCACCCAAAGAGCTAAGCATACTCTTGTCAGCACTGTTTCATACAGCAGGAACAGAGGAATTAAGTGATTACCCAAAATTTTGTGGCTAGCGAAACTCCACACCAGCCCAGGCACCTGTCTCTAAGCCCTTGCTCCCAACCCAGAATGCTCAGGGCTCCAGAGTGAAACCCAGCCAGCAGCCTGCACCCAGCCCTCAGGTTACAATTCTCAGGGGAACACAAAGGTTGGTACAGGCAATTCCTCATTGGTCTTCATCAGAGCCCCTTGGAAAGGCTAAGAACTTTGTTTAGTCTTGACAAAGAGCTAAACCACTGGCTCAAGGAGTTAGAGAATTTGCTGGGCATGGTGGCTCATGCCTATACTCCTAGCATTCTGGGAGGCTGAGGCAGGCAGATTGCTTGAGTTCAGGAGTTCGAGACCAACCTGAGAAAGAGTGAGACCCTGGCTCTACTAAAAACAGAAAAACTAGCCAGGTATGGTGGTGAGTGCTGGTAGTCCCAGCTACTCAAAGAGGCTAAGGCAAGAGGATTACAGGAGCCCAAGAGTTTGAGGTTGCCGTGAGGTAGGCTGATGTCATGGCACTCTACCCAGGGTGACAGAGTGAGAATCTGTCTCAAAAGAAAAAAAAAAAAGAAAAGAAGTTAGAGAGCCGATCCAAAGTCAAGAAGGCAATTAATGGTAGAATTATTCTGGTCTCAGGCTAAAAATTCCCTCTGTCTCAATGAACTATCCAAAAAGGTACAAGAGAAAACAGATATACACTCTTACCCCAAAATCATTTTTCTGGCTTTCATCTCAGCCCTTTAAAGGTGCATCATAGGCTCTGTTTCTTCAGCCGGTGTGTATAGTGTACACAGCGTGTGCACAGTGTGTGTGTGGAAAGGGCACAGAATTGGGGAGGGAGACGACAAATGAGGAATTCAACCAACTCAGAAAAACCCATCACAACGCTGAAAATGTAGCAGCAAACATGCCATTAGGTTGCTGTAGCAACCGCTTAATTGACATTTTCATTTTCCTAGCATTTGTTCTGGGCAGGTGTAGGCAGACGTGGGTCCTAAGGGATAGATGAGGATGAGGGTGTGCCCGTTTCCCCCATTAGTGATCAGAATTGGGAGCCTGGTAGTGCTACCAGATGGGAATCGGGTCTTTAACAGTATACAGGGAGCAAAAAAAAAAGCTACCCAGGAGGCCCTCGGCCTCAGAGCAGACAGTCTGCAGGTCAACATCAGAGTAAAGATAGTGGGGTGGATGATTTTCCTGAACCTGCTCACTGCCTGGTGGGATGCTGAGGCTCAGGTAGAGGGCCATGTACAGAGTAGCTGTGACCAGAGCCTAGCCCAGACCCAGGTCCACTAATTCCTGCTGGGCTGTCCCATTCTGTCTTATGGAATCAAAGTCAAGTGGCAGGCGGAAGGGCGTGGGGGTTTGGAAAATAATAAGATAAGGAGGCAGAGTCGGCGCACAGCTGTGTTCCCAGCTCTCTGGGAGGTAGAAGCAGGTGGATCACCTGAGCTCTGGAGTTTGAGACTAGCCTGAGCAAGAATGAGACCCCATCTCTACTGAAAATAGAAAAGCTAGCTAGCAGTTCGTGGCAGGCACCTGTAGTCCCAGCTACTCAGAAGGCTGAGGCAAGAGGATCGCTTGGGCCCGGGAGTTATCGGTTGCTATGAGCTATGACAGCACAGCACTCTACCCAGGGCAACAGAGTGAAACTCTGTCTCAATTAAGAGAAGAAAGAAAAAAGAGAGAAGGAAAGGAGGCAGTGTCCCACAGCTTAAACTCATGGGGAATGCAGGGCCACCTTTTACCTTCTCCAGGAGCAGTCATTTTCTGCACCAAACCACACACTGCTAGCAAATCTGCTGCCAAAGGACAAACAGAAAAATGCGGGCAACAAGCAGCATCTCTAAGGTGAGCAACCAGGCACAGAATTAAACTCGGATTTACCTGCAAGCACAGCTCACATTTCAGCCACAAACCTCTAAGCAGTCTCTGAGATTCAGAATGTCCGTGCCATGAGAGCTGCACAGCAAGATGAGAGGCAGCCCTCGCTGGGTCCTTGCAGCCATGCAGTTTTTAAGGACGACATTCACAGAATACTAAACACATCCCGGGAGTTCCAGGCACGGCCACCTGGTTACAGCCCTGCCTGCTCTTGTCTGCAGTAATTTCTCTCAAAGGTGAGGCTCCATGCGTGTCTATTACCAAGCCTACATGGACAAGATGGTGTTCAGAAAGCACAGCTCCATGTAGGAAAACAGGAGCCATCAGCAAATCATTTTAGCAGGGACAGGAAAATCTTTAGGGTGGAAAATATTGCTTTCGTGACTTCCCAGAGAGGGGAGAACAAGCTGAAATTGCTACGGTGATTCCATTTTCCAAAAGGCAAAATGCTTTCAAGAAGCCCATTGGGGTTATACTTTATCATAGCTTTGTTTAATCCTTTTCTTTAAGGGTTTTGCCCTGTCATCCTGCTTCCTGAACCATTCCTGCATCTTAGAGTCACCACAAATCTCATCTTATAAAAATCTGTAGCATCTGTGTGTGAAAACCAAACAACAAAAAAGCACAGCCGTGTGACAGTGCATTAAGCTCTTGGTAGAAAGATGACTTCAATGAAATGCCCCCCAGGGAAGTGCAGGGAAGGCTTGACTGGCAGGGAGCAGGGGCAAGGTCAGGGGAGACACACTTAGCCTCTTTCTAAAGACTGAGAACAGTCCGGGCACAGTGGCTGATGTCTGTAATTCTACCACTCTGCAAGGCTAAGGTGGATCCCTTGAGTTCAGGAGTTCAAGACCAGCCTGAGCAAGAGCAAGACCCTGTCTCAACTAAAAGTAGAAAAACTAGCTGGGTATTGTGGCAGGCACCTGTAGTCCCAGCCACTTGGGAGGCTGAGGCAGGAGGATCACCTGAGCCCAACAGCTTCAGGCCACTATGAACTACGATGCCACAGCACTCTACCAAGGGTAACAAAGCAAAACTCTGCCTCAAAAAAAAAAAAAAAAAAAGAAAAAAGAAAGAAAGAAAAGAAAAGAAAAACAAAAAAACACACAAAACTGAGAAATTCAGCATTTTGGGAAATAACCTCTTATTCTGAATGGTGGTATCCCTCTCCTAAAATATTAAAGATTTATAAATGTCTCTGTAACTAAAATGCCCCCTCCAAAAAATCCTATTGGTAACCATTCATTTTATTTTAAATTTTGTTGTAATTTATCTTAAATCATTTCCTGTGAGTTGAAAATGTAGGCATTTTGGGTAACATCATTTCTTTTCTTTTGAGATAGAGTCTTACTATGTCGCCCTCGGTAGAGTGTCATTGCCTCACAGCAACCTTAAACTCTTGGGCTTCAGTGATTCTCTTGCCTCAGCCTCTCAAGTAGCTGGGACTACAGGCGCCTGCCACAATGCCTGGCTATTTTTAGAGACAGGGTCTCCTTCTTGCTCAGGCTGGTCTCCAACCTGTGAGTTCAGGCTATCCACCCTCCTCGGCCTTACAGAGTGTTAGGATTTTATGTGTGAGCCACCACGGCTGCCCTTGGCTAACATTATTATTCAATGCTTTATATTTGAATACAGTAAGTGTTAGGTTTATTTATCCTAACTTATTCAGATCTAGCTTTTAGACTTCCCCTCAATCTAAAATTCCATCATTCTTGAGCAACTCATATTTGTTCAATTTGACAGTCTCTGCACCTGGGTGCAGTTTTTGAAACAGTTCCACTCTGTTGCCCCGGGTAGATTGCCATGGCATCATCATAGATCACAGTAACCTCAAACACTTGGGCTCAGGTGATCCTCTTGCCTCAGCCTTCTGAGTAGCTGGGACTACAAGAGCCTGCCACAACTGTCAGCTAGCTTTTCTTTTTTTAGTAGAGGTGGGGTCTTGCTCTTGCTCAGGCTGGTCTCAAACTCCTGAGCTCAGGCAATCTACCTATGGTGGCCTCCCAGGGTGCCAGGATTACAGTGTAAGCCACCACACCCAGCCTTAAGAATGATCTTTGTCATCACTACCTTTTTCCACTGAGACTCTCAGCTGTCTAACCAATTCCTCCGATTGAATCATCCCCTTCCCCTATCTCTTCCCAGCCTTAGTCAACATCCTCAATTACTCAGGTCAAAAACCTAGCTCCAGTCCTCCCCCCTCCTCAATTCCATACCCGAGCTGCTAGCAAATCCAGTGGCCCTTCATACAACACAGACATCAAGCCTGACCCCCACTTTAGGAGCCTCCTCTATAGGCTCCCCATTCCACTCTGGCCGTCCAGCAAACCCAACTTCAACCAGGCAGCCAGAGGGACCTTGTAAAAACACAGCGTAAACCGTATCACTCTCGTCAAGCTCCCCTTCAACAAATATTTGTGTACCTCCCCTGAGCGGCACTGTCCTAGCACTTGCTAGACCTCAAACTCTTGTCAGAGACAGAACAATGGACAAAATTAAAGAGTGAAACAAAGAATATGATTGAGGATTATAAGAACTGGGAGAAAGGCTTGGCACCTGTAGCACAGTGGTTACAGCACCAACCACATACACTGAAGCTGGCGGGTTTGATCCCGCACTGGGCCAGCTAAACAAAGACAGCTGCAACAAAAAATAGCTGGGTGTTGTATCAGTGCCTGTAGTCCCACCTACTTGGGAGGCTGAGGCAAGAGAATCGCTTAAGCCCAAGAGTTTGAGGTTGCTGTGAGCTGTGATGCCACAGCATTCTACTGAGGCGACATAGTGAGACTCTGTCTCAAAAAAAAGAACTGGGGCTTTGCACCTGTGGCTCAAGTGTCTAAGGCACCAGCCACATACACCTGAGTTGGTGGGTTCGAGTCTGCCAAACAATAACGGCTGCAACCCCCCAAAACAAAAATAGCTGGGCGTTGTGGCTTGCACCTGTAGTCCCAGCTACTTGGGAGGCGGAGGCAGGAGAATCTCTTGAGCCCAAGAGTTGGATGTTGCTGTGAGCTGTGATGCCACAGCACTCTACCCAGGGCAACAGCTTGAGGCTCTGTCTCAAAAAAAAAAAAACTGGGAGAAAAATAACTCAGGGGAGGCCATGATGTGGTGGGCAGCTGAATCCATTCTGGCTCTTTAGGAGGCTGCCATGTCAGGTAAGGTGGTCAGGGAGTAATCCATACAGCACCCTGGGAAGAGCTTTCACTCTCTCATGACTCCCTATTGCATTAAAATAAAACCCAAATTCCCTACCGTGGCCCATGAGGTTCTATAGGATCCACCTATGGGCCTCTCGAATCCTCTTTGCCTTCAGTTCCAGTCTCTAGCCATATGTGGCTCTTGGGTCTGTCACCTTGCCAGGCTCTCTCTCACTTCAGGGTCTTTGCTCCAGGTGTGCCCCAGTATGGGCCACCCCAACACCCCCAACATACACATACACATACAGCCTCCAGTTCCCAGCTCTTCCATCTTCTCAGGGCTGACTCCCGTCTACCCTTAGGTCTTAAAAAGGTCACCTCCCCAAAGAGGCCTTCCCTGACAACACCCACGTCCCATCACCCACCCTCTTTCTGTATTTCCATCTCCTCACCGTTCTTATCACTGCCTGAAATTATCTGCTTACTGTCTGCTCCCTGACCAGGAATGCAAGCTCCAAGGGGGCAGAGCCCTGCCAGCCTGTTCAGGGTCAGATCCCCCATGTGTGGAGAAAACATTCACTGCATATTTATGGAGTGAAGGACTCAATCAATCAAGTAGAAATAAGTAACAAACTTGTAAATAATTCATGCAATCCGGCGCAGCGAAGCAGGAAATCACTCAAAAACTCGTATCTAATCCCCAGCTCAGGCTCTACCATTTTATCAACAATAAGAACAATAGCAATAAACACAATATTAATTCAATAATTCAATTTCACAATTCAATAACACTGTCCAGTCATACTAATAACTTGAGCATTGACTCAAAGCCCTTGGCATTTACTATCTCTTTTTATCCTCATAACAACCCAGTGAGGGGCTAGTCCGTTATTCTCATTTTAATAGGTCCAAAAACAGGTTTAGGGGATGCTTTGTGACTTGCCCAAGAGCACAGGGTCAGAGCTAGGACCCCAACACTAGGCTACATGATTGTGTTCAAATCCCTTTCAGTTTATATCACGGAGCACCCGTTGTGTTCTAGGAACTGCTTAAGAAAGAATTTCTTTCTTTCTTTCTTTTTTTTTGAGACATTGTCTCACTCTTTGCACCATGGCTTAATAGCTCACAGAGACCTCAAATCCTTGAGCTCAAGTGATCCTCTTGCCTCAGCCTCCTGAGTAGCTGGAACTACAGGCGCCCACAATGCCTGGTTATTTTTTAGAGATGAGGTCCTGTTCTTGCTCTTGAACTTCTGAGATCAAGCAATCTACCCACATCAGCTTCCCAGAGGGCTAAGATTACAGGTGTGAGCCACCGCGCCTGGCCTCTTTAAGAAAGAATTTCCTGGGCAAATCAGGGTAAAATGTTTCAGATAAAAGGTTTTTCAGGCTCAGGACAGAGAGTCCATCATACAATGGTCAGAATGTGACTATTAAGGACTCTCACTATCAAGGCCTTGGGCTATGCACTTTAATCTCATTGCTGCTTATTAGTGCCCCCTTTCCACAAGTGAGGAAAGGGACATCATCCTGATCAAGTGACTCGCTAAAGGGCCGTGCCAGGAAGTGCTGGAGCTGAGTTCTGATCTTAGCCCTGGCTGCACAGAAAATCATCATTAGAAAGACCTGGCGCTCTGTGGGTTGGAGTTGGGCCATTGGCGGGAGTTTTGAGAGTGTAGAAGCCGCCTTTAGACATGTTAGCAGGGCCTAAAGGAAAACGTCCGCTACCCTGGGAAAGGTTCTTCTTTCTATCTAAAGGCAATGTAGGCTCGGCGCCTGTGGCTCAATCGGCTAAGGCGCCAGCCACATACACCTAAGGTGGAGGGTTCGAATCCCCAGCCCGGGCCCGCCAAACAACAATGATGGCTGCAACCAAAAAATGGCCGGGCGTTGTGGCGGGCACCTGTGGTCCCAGCTACTTGGGAGGCAGAGGCAGGAGACTCGCTTGAGCCCAGGAGTTGGAGGTTG
>CAUYQV010006117.1:0-16427 GCA_963574575.1 Galagoides demidoff
TCATGGCATTTTCTTAGTTATTGTGTTAAGACATTTATATTCTACATTTAGTAAATTTCAGTGGCCAAGTCCTACTCCAAAGGCATTCATGGTTCTGAGATGAAGTCATTTCTGGGTAACTTATCTGCCTGTGTGGTTGCACAGATGTGGCCACTTCTGAAGCCCACCTTGGAGGACTCACCCAGACCATAGGCCTTTGAGCCCACCAGACTCTTGCCAGCCCAGGGGGTGCTTTGCTCTCGACTGGATCAGAAACACGGGGCACAGGGAGAGCTTGGAGAAGAGAATCTTGTCTTCAGGGAGGAGTTCCCATCTGTCTGTAGTGGTTTAGAAGCTAATTACTACAATGCAATGGCTCAGCATTCATTCCTTAATATAGTTCCCTCAAGAAATAACCATTTAGTCCACCAATTACTTTATCTCATTTAGAGATACTTTCTTAATTGCCAAAGAATCTAAAAATACAATCGGCATACTTGATACGTTCAGTATCTTGTTTAGAAAGTTAGACTGAAGAAAGAATGCAATTAAACTGTCAAAATGTAATTGTTTCTTCATATTTAATTTAAAGTGGCTCATTCCCATTCACTTTTCATGGTTTTAGAGTTAAAAGCAAAGGAAGTCACCAGGACCACTGGTAGTTACAGAATGAAGGCTGCAGGCTGGTGGCCACTGAGGGGCTGCTGTGCTCAAATTACTTTGCTGTCATAACGCGAAGTGATGCCCCATTTCCTAGTGACCTGGTGCACAGAACTAGGCAGTCTGGGGCACGATGGGGAATTTTGATTCAAGAAATACACCCTGAACCAGACAGTAACTCCAAATCCCCCCTGAAAGAACAAGTGTGTGTGCAGATGGGTTCTGCTATTTGGGCGGCTGTTGGCCTCTTCTGAATGATAATTTAAGGATCATTAGCTACACAGGGTGATCAGCCTTAGTCAATTCTCTCCAGATGCCATTTCTTCTGGAAATGTCTATCCAACACTGATGTGGTACATTAGGAGAGGCTTGCAGAGCTAGAGATAGACACAATGTGGTTTCTCTCCTCTGGCAACTTGGGCACGAGACAAACAGGTCATTTTATGCATGTCATCAGCACTGAGACAGACGGTGGAATGTCTGTGGAGCCACCAAAGAGGGAAAAACACTCCCAATGGCTGCATGGATTTGTTGGGACAAGGCACAAAGGAACAGTTCAATTCAGCAAATACTCATTGGTCTACTATGATTGGGGGGCAATCCAGGCCCAGGCTGGGCCCAGAGCTTGCACTCCAGAAAAGGTCGGAAAATGGTAGAGATGAAACAGGAGAAGAATAAACGCTAAGTAAGAAAGAATGTCCAGATGAGTAAGACACTGCCGTGGCCGCTGGAGGAAGTCAGGAGTGGAGGACTCGATCTGTTGATCAAGCCATTCCTTATTCATACTATTTTCTTTTTTACTTAAAAAATAGCACATACTACAAGTGAAATATCACTTATGTGATATTTCTGCCTCAAAAGCAAGAATCTAATCATAAAGAACTTCAGATAAACCCAAATTGAGAGGCATTTTGTCAAATAACTGGCATATCATCTTCAAAATCATTAAAGTCTACGAACACAAAAAGGTCAAGGAACTATTACAGGTTGAAGGAACAATGAATCTTGAATTCCTTGATTTGGATAAGTGTGTCTGTCATTCATGTATTTGGGGGAAAGGGGTATGATGTGTCCAATTTACTATCAAATGACAGAGCTAGAGGGAGAGGAAGAAATAATAGAGCGAATGGGGATGGCTGTACCCAATTCGTCACCCTGGGGGCAGAGTTCATGGGTTTATGGGAGTTTCTTTTTTCTGGGGGCAGGAGGGGAGTTTCTTGTACCATCCTAACAACTTACATGAAATAAAAAGTTAAAAAAAAATACAGACTCATTTTAGTAATTTGGGGAAATTCAGACAAGCACGTGGCAGCCAAAATCAAATAAAACTACTGACGATGGCACCCTTCAGAAAAAACCCTGCTTGACAATTCCCTTCCTCCCAGTCTGCCTCCCTTGCATCTTCATGGCAGCTGGAAGGTGTGGTGTGACCGTCTCACCTTAGCCGCCCGACATATTCTGAGCATGCCTGTGGTGATGGCCGCACACCACCAAAGAGGTCTGACTTGCTTACTAACATGTTTGCTTTGGCAATAGGGGTGCTAATCCTGACGTGTGGGTGTTTGACAAAGCATTTTGGCGCTGATTTCTTTCACTGTCACAGCCAGGCACTGAGCGAGTCTAGCAGTCAGCACTCTGGCTATACACACCATAGACATCTCTTTTGGCCTTGGCCTGTCTTTGAAAATCAGACGGAACGTGAAGCATTTTTAAGTCTCTGGTACCTCACTCTGTCTCTCTCTGAGTCGTTTTTAAAGCAGAACTTCTCAGCACTATTGATAGTTCAGGCTGGGTCACTCTTAGTTGTGTGTGTCCTATGGATTATAGAACATTTACTAGCATCTCTGGCCTCTGCCCACCAGATGCCAGGAGCAGCCTGATCTATGTTTGACAACCAAAAATGTCACCAGACATTGACAAATGTCCCTGTTTAAGAACCATCATCCTAAACAGATCCCACACTGGGGGTTGGACGCCCCCTCCCGTGGCCACATTTCCTTATTGGAATGGGTGGGCTGAGATCAGTCCTGAAACCAGGGATTGCTTTTTGGCTTCTGACCCAGCCTCCCCAGTGGTTCCATAGGGTTGGTATTAACATCTGTCCTATCTGCATCTCAGAACATTAAATGATCAATGTGCTGTAATGAGTCTGCACAGGGCTTGTATACAGTTGGTACATAAGACATTCTGGAGCCCTCACCTTTGGCATGAGAATGAAACATGCAGCAAACTCACTTTATAAACTTGAAAGAGTGCTCTAATGAACTCAAGGATTTGTTATTCTCGTCTCTGTTACTTGATGGTTCCAAGTTATCTATAGATCTAGAAAATTGTAGCAAGGAGAGAGAATACCATGTGCTCAGCAAGCTTGCTTTATTTTTCTTCTGGAGGCATGGAAAGAGTACTTCCTGGCCTCCCTTGCAGCTAGGAAGAACCACATGACTGACCTCCGGCCACAGGCATGTGCATGTCAGTGGAAGTGAGGTCGTCACTTCCAGGCCTGGCCCCTGACACCTCGGGTGTGGACTTTGCATACTATTTTCTTGCATTATCTATCCAGATGCAGTCTAGTGGAGTCCTCCAGGCTTTGGGGGGACAATAAAACCCCCAGACAGAGGAGCCTTCCCTTCCCATACCCCCCAGGCTGTGGCAGAACAAGGAATCCAACTTAGTTGTGTTAAGTGACCAAGACTTGTGAGGTTGGTTGTTATGCTGTGACTCACCTTTCCTAAGTAAGCCAGGTATACCAGAAGTCTATTTTGAGAAAAACTCTGTGAAGAAGGCAAAACAAATTTCTCTAAATTGCCGTTCAGGGAAGAATCCATGGACTTCTCTGAGTAACTAGGGGATTCCTGCTTCTGTTCCTTTCGCCATCCATTCACCTGACTTCAGCCTCCATTCAGGGCAATGTTGTTGCTTCTTTCTGGTCAACTCAAAGATTACCTCTATCAGGAGGTGCAGAAGTTGTCTCTTTGTCCTATGAGCTCCAGTTCCACTCTGTAATGTGCAAGTGGATTTGTTTCACAGCTATTTGCCAAGATTTTACCACTATCAAGATAGAACTTTTTCAAGGTTTCAAGGTACATTCCATGTTCTATTCACTTCAGCTCCTTTGTCCCGATCCTTTACACATAACACTATAATGAAATTAAAATACCAGCACATTAATCAAACATGAGTTCAATGTAGAGTCTTGGCCAAGAAGACACCAAAACAACCATCAAGAGGCAAATTACAATGACTCTGTTCAAGTGCACACTATTTGTTAACCAAGTAACCCACACAGGGCTCTGTGATGGACCCTTGCCATAGACCGACTCATACAAGTCTTCAGTGGCCCTTTGAGGTTAGTGCCCTTATTGTTCTCATTAGTCAATTTGCACAAAGCCTCACCCGAAGTCCATGCTCAGTGCACCACAGAAGCTCTGCCTCTCCAACTTGCTAAATACCAATTATTCCCTGGCCCTCCCATCTCAGTAGTAATCATAGGACCTCAAGGACAAGTAATCATAGGACCTGAGGACCTATGACTCCTCGTCCGGGAAATGGGGAAGAGTGTGGAATGCGATGATCCATGTGGTACACTCAGCACAGCTGACACGGCTGGTCCTTAAAAAATATTCATGATCACTATGATTTAGGGATACTTCACCCTGACTAAGAGATACCACTGTGGATGTGGCTGAGCATCCCTGCTGTTGGCCAAAGTGCCAGACAATGATGGAGATGAAAGGAAGAGATTGTTAAAGAAAGAGCACCATCAGCAGGCATAATCAGAATTTGATTCAGAATGAAAAAGCTGTGATTTTCTCCAAGGTTGCTTCAAACAATTTTCTGCTATCTAACACTGGGCTTAGAATAACTCTTTCTATAGCCCTTGGAGTAAAATAAATCCTCTAAGCACCTCCTTTGATGCCCTTTCAGAAAAAGCAGCAGTGCATCATTAAAACATATTTCTATGTTTAAGAAGTTTGACCACATTTGCATGAAAAGATATATTTCCAGCAGTCACCAAGACAGGCAGATGGCAGCCTATAAACTGGTAGATGGCTTAATGGCTTCACTCTTTAATGTTTGAAGAACAGCCTTGAACCTGACCGCTGCCCTTCTCTGTTGAATGGTGTGAATGTCTGTAAATGTTGCGACTCATTTTCAGATCGTGGAGCTCCATGGGGACTGAGCATAATGTTGGTCCTAACTTGCAAAACCTTGTCCAGCCTGTTCACTTCTTGTATTCACCAGCTCTACTTGCTTTCCAACTAAGAAATTATTTCAAATTAATATCAACTAAAGGGAGTTTGGACTCCTCCCTAAATACCTGTCACCTGGGATTTTTTTTTAACACTGGCACCAGCTATTTATTCAGTCAGATGTTGTATTGAATTCTGGCACTGCCTTTTATAGCTATGTGACCTGAAGCACATAGCATAAGCTCCTGGAGCCTCAACTCTTATCTCTATAATGGGAAAATAATAGTGCCAATTCCACCTGGTGGCTGTGCAGTCTGAGATGGTGCATCTAAAGCTCGCTGTGTGTAGTAAGTGATTGGCCATGATAGCTATCGTTGCTGCTGTTACTATCATCACTGACATTTGTTAGATGCAAAAGCATGAGTCATTCCTGGACACCTGAGATGATATGCACCAGATCCCATGGTTGAGAATTGTTGGATGACAACGAATACTTACATATGTGCCAAGACACATACACCAGAGTCCCTGCAGGACACCTTGGGCCATGGCGGCCAGCATGGCCGGGATTTCTCTCTCACTCCCGCACATCCACACCCTCCTTGGCACTTCATTACCTTTGATCCATCTGGTTATCACAGCCAAGTTCTTACCTCTCCTTCAACACCGCCTCCCTCCTCACTGCCCACTCTAGCTCTCAGCAGCCCATAATCTTCTTATCACACTTCATCCGTCCACTCCCGTCTCCACGCTCTGTGCTTTCTCCCAGCTCACTCCAACTTTTTTTTTTCCTCCTATGCCTCTTTTCTTCTGATCCACTCCATCATTGTCAGTCTGGCCTCCGGCAGCCTTTCTCATCCACACCCTGGAAGCAGCCAGGTCTTCCTTTCAGCCCTTTCAGCTGTGTGTCCCTTCCCTGGGTTCAGCCAGCCTGCTGGGTCACACAGCCATTGCTGGTGGAAGTCCACTGTTTGGGTCTCACCTAACCTATATAAAGCCTTAAAGGGCTGGCTTACTACTTATGATAACAATTGCTTCTGTTTATTGAGCCTTTATTATGCTCCTGCAGGCTATCTGCATTATTTCTTGTAGTGGTATGGCAGGTCACAGAATAAGAAAGTGGTGGACTTGGTGTGCCTGACTCCAGACCCCTCACTCTCAACGCCTGGCACAGCCAGGTGATCAGGTGGTTTAACAATCTAAGCTTGGCTCTCTTTATTCCCTGTGAATCAGCTGGCCGTGGAAGTTGGGCAAGAAAGGCACGGATGTGGCCTCAGACACACCTCCTCCTGGAAGCCCACTCGGACCTTGCCTTTTTCACACCCTGTTCATTAAATCCTTCTCATCTCTGTCCTTGGTTGCAGTTGCTTGTAACCTACCTTTCTCCCCTTCTGAATGGGGAGTTACCAGGCACATGGCCCATAGTTGGGATTCAATGGCAGATCACACCAGACTGAGGGTGACAAGGAGGCTGAACTTGGTTCCTGGGCACCTTTGGCAACATCTTCAGTGGATTCATTCTGTGATCTGCCATTGAATCCCAGCTCCCAACTGTCATCACAAAAAGTGTTGGCTCAAATCCATTCCTGGGAATTTTCCCAGGGTGGTCTTACAAGTGTGGTGGTCCCACGGGTGGACAGGGTGGGCAGCTTTACTCCTGGTCTAGGAGTTAAAGCTGGAATAATCTAGGGCTGTGTGCTGGGAAAGATGAGTGACCAACACTGCTGTGAGCCACAACGCATGGAGGCAACTCTGTGTGTTGGGTCAGGTTTCCTGGTGGGAGGCGGGCAGCCAGCCTTTTCGATTTTCCTGGGGACAGGATGGTTGTGTGGCTCCATATGCAGGCAATGTCAACATCCCAGACCATAAGCCAGGTGTTGTCCTTGCTGCCCATACACAGCCTTTCTTTATCCTCACAACATGTACAAAACAAGTGTCATTCTGCCCATTTTTGGCAGAGAAGCAAAAGGTATATGACCTGTCTGGGGCCAGTAAGCCAGGAAGGGGCAGAATAGGGTCCAAGTCTAGCAGGGTCACATGCAAAGCCCTTAGCACATAGCCCCATTGATGCACAAGGCAAAGAGCCTTGGCCTGAAGGGGACATGTGTCGTCAGCCAACTCACTGGTGCTCCACTCCTAGCTGACATTGTCACCGCAGAGAAACAACTCTGCACTCCTGGGTAGTAACATGGCAGCCACTCTCCGGCTGGGTGCTGTGCTAATCCCTTCCTGAGTTCAGTCCACACTGAGATTATTTTTGTTGCAAGCATGTGTGCCATGGCATAAGCAGGGCACATCAAAGGGAAAAGGACACAGACTCTGCCCTCTACCAGACTATGTGTTGAAGTGGGAGATGACAGAGAAACATGAGTGGACCGCAGCAAGTCAGCCCTGCTTTGGGCCCAGAGGACAGAGGGGTTAATTCTAGCAGGGACTCTGGGAAAGCTCCCAGGGGTAGGTGGCAGGTGCTCCAGGGGTTGCCTGTGTCCTGGGACCATTGGCTCCTGAATGTCTCACCTGGGAGGCCCCACATCCAGAGAAAGGGGACACTCAGGTCAATCTTACAAGTCTTCCTTTTGACAACCCCCTTGGTATACTGTGGGACTCCAACAGTGGGACAAGTGGATAGGTCAGTGGATTTGGGGCTCCAACTATGTATGGGTCAAGGGGGTAGGTCCTAAGCCTTCCAAGCTTCCCAGCTGTGTGATTCCCCATGCCTCAGTTTCTGCATCCACAAAATGGGGCCAATACTATAATAGTAGTTTCCCCTGCCAGAGCTTAGCATATAGTGAATACTGATACAATTAAAGAATTTGCACCGTTACTCACCATTATCACTTTTGCAGCCAGCATCCTGGTAGGAGTAGGGAGACTAGGTTGCCATAGATCAAATCTCAGCCTCTATCCCCCCACCAAGCCTCCTGAACCCCACAGCACCTTTGTGCCTGAGTCTTCTCTCTAGCTCCCTTCTCACTGCACTCCATTAAGGCCGGGCAAGAAGGCAGAGCTGAGAGGATGGGAGGACGGTATGCAGACGGCTCTGCTGGCTTCTCAGCCAGCGAGCGGGATTTGCTTTAAAAAACTGTAGAATCTTAAATACCTCTGATCTCAGTTTGGCTACTTCAGGCACTTTACATCATTTATGTCAGCCTCAGTTTCCTCTCAACTCGTGGGGTTGGGGACACACATGCAATACATTCTGGCGTGGTGCACGAACACAGAAACACGCGGCATGGTGGCACCTCTCTTCCTCCCCCATCCCCTCCCCCGCTCCTCTTCGTCCTCCTCCATCTTCTCTTTCTCCTTCTTTCTGGAAGCCTCCCTTCCCCTTTCTTGTCCTGGATTGATTAAAGGTTTCCATAGGCTCCTGAGGTGTCTCTCCTGGGGCACCTGGTCATTATGCCCAGCAGTGAGCAGGTCATTTTCACTGACCTGAGGTGGTGTTTTGTAGCTGACTAACTGATTATAAACTAAGGACAAAAGGCCTGGGCCCGTAGCTGGGCACAGAGCTCCTCCGAGATCTGAAGGCAGGAAATCAAGTGTCCCAGGGGCTGCATCTTGGGTGGTGACATTCACTCTCCACTCCCCATCAGAGAGGAGCTGCAGCTGTCATAGCCACAGAGCCCCCCTCCCAAGGAGGGATGCTGGTGGCCAGAGCCTGCAGTGATGCAAGAAGGTGCCATACGCAACTTGGACGATCTGCAGTTACACCCCTGAAGAGCAGCACAATAACTCCCAGGGTAAGTGGAGTTGTTCTTGGGTGCTGGGCGCTTCCCCTGCCCCATGGCAATGTCAGCACGCTGGCTGGTTTTCTTTTTTATTCACATAAATGTTTAAATGTTTATCAGCATCTGCTGTGGGCCAGGTCCTTAGGCAACGAAAATAAACCAGAGATTAAAACAGACAGAGATTCTGACCCATGGAAGTTTCCATCTAGTAGGAAGAGACTGACCTACAAAATCAGTAAGTTGATGAACATATAACTATATAATTACAGGAATGAACACTGCAAGAGAAACAGACAGGGTGTGAAACAGCATAATGAGAGGGGCACCTATTTGAAGGGGCCAAGGATGGACTCTTGGATAGGGTGACATTTAAGCTGGGAGCTAATTGGGTGACAAGGAAAGTGTGGTGGGAAAAAGGGATTGAGCCAAGGAAATAGTGTGTGCCAAGGCCCTGGGGCGGGGAAGGGGCTGGTATTGGGGAGACTAGGAGGTGGGATGGGGGGCAGAGGGAGGCACGACCATGTGTGGCCATGGAGGCCTGGCAGAAGTGCCGTCCGCCATTCTCAGTGGAGATGGGGCAGCTTGGGAGAATTCCACATGGTGGTGACATGGGTGTCCACGGGTAGGTATAGCTGCTCGTACGCAATAGGAAAGGAATTTCACCACTCTCTGGAGGGGGCTTTTCAGAACCTTCTTGGTAAATTTGGGAGATGTTAAGGCCATTAGGCTAAATTTTAGTAAGAATATCATAAAAACATTTGTTCTAATCTATCAGAGGGCAAGAGGGCTAGCTGGAGTGGGGACAGTTGGGCTACCTAACTTGGAGACTCACTATGCTGACATTCCAGAGTGTGTCTGTTAATTAAACACTTGATTACCACATTACTCTGGGATGCGAGGACCCTAGAAGGCAGGCAGAGTTTCTAGGGAATGGCTTCATTCTTCTAGGAAAAATAAAAATATAGTAAATTTCATTCTGAGTCCCACCCCTTTGGAATTTCCTATCTATGTCTCAGAGGCTCTGTGAGGCTGACGTGAGGTAATGAACACTACATACTAAACACACAGTAGGTTCTTAAGAAATAGCCATTTCCCGCTGCCTTCCCTTCTGCCTATAGAAAAAGGTTTTCCAAGCAGAAAAAAAATACCCATGTAATTAGAATTATAAGCAATTTCCAACTTGGTTTAGGTACACATTTCAATCACGTTGCAAACATCCATTCAGCGCAATGGCGGGGCTAATTATAAATCACTTCTTTTTATCCATTAAGCCAGAGTCCCCAAGGGCCCCCACAAAGGTGTGTTCTATTGGACTAATTCAAGGCCTTCTGTATTTGGCAGACCTCCTTTGTCATCCTGGTGTTGGGGGACAGGCCTAACAGGTGTTTTAGAGCTTAGTCGGGCCATATCAGGTTCTTGCTGAAAACGATTAAATTTCAGAAAACACACATGGCCTCACACTATAGCAAAATCCATATGAAGCAAAGAGATGTTGTCTCAGGGATCCCCTGAACCTGGAAGGATAAAACGTACCTTTCCTTAATATTAGTCCAAATTAGAGAGGTTTGAATGTTTAACAGTTTAAAAAAAAACAAACATCATTTCTTTGAACATGGCAAGTTTTCCTCTTTAGGATGGGCTCATTTGGGTGAAGGCTTTTAACTATAGACTGGATTTTGAGATCTAAGATTACCTTCTAAATTACCTACAGAAAGTTATCTGGTACAGCTGCTTTGCATAAAAATTACAAATATGAGGTTTTTGTTAAACTTTAGAATAATACCTCTGTAGTAAAAACAATAACTTACCTACTAATATTAACTTTAAAATACCAACATATGATGAATTTGAATGCTTCTATACATGGTCCAGCTAGCCCAATTCAAATGAATCAGTATGGGTCACAATATTTAAATTTAAAAGGCATAATTTTCTGAATGCAATAATGGTGCCAAAAACAGACTCTTGAGGTTTATGGGGGTATTTTTTCCAGCACTCCATCCTTGTGAAGTCCTGCTTAAGATTTTTTCTTGATGGTTAAAAAAGAAATGGTAGAGCCATCACTGTTAACCCTTGCAGGGTCACAGCTCTTACATCCCTGTTTCACTGCAGGGAGAGTACATGGTATCTGCCTTTGTGGTGCTCAGAAGGAAGGCAGGAAGAAGGAAGAAGAAGGAGAAAAAGGAAGGAAGCAGGGGAAAGGTGACAAGAAGAAGGCAGAAAGAAGGAGAAAGAAGGAAGAAGAAAACAGAGAGGAGGAGGAAGATGCAAGAAGAAGGAGGAAGAAGGAGGAGGAAGAAGAAAACAGAAAGGAGGAGGAAGATGGCAAGAAAAAGGAGGAAGAAGGCAGGAAGAAGGGAGGAAAAAGGAGGAAGAAGACAGGAAGGACGAGGAAGAAGGAAGAAGAAAACAGAGAGAAGGAGGAAGATGGCAAGAAGAAGGAGGAAGAAGGAAGGAAGAAGCAGGAAGAAGGAGGAAGAAGGCAGGAAGAAGGAAGAAGAAAACAGAAAACAGGAGGAAGATGGCAGGAAGAAGGCAGGTCAGAGGAAATGGACACTGTGGATTCCATTTCCTCTAGCCCTATCTCCCTTCCACTCTGCTCCATGGGACTACATTATCAAAAACATTAGAAATTTGGTTTTTTTTTTTTTTAAAGCAATGATTTTTTTTTTCTTTTAAGAACTTCAGCGAGAGATTGTTTAGTTTAACTGAAACTTAGATTAATTTTCTAACTGACCAAGAGTGACCAAGTGAGATCCATGTGTAGGTTCTGGCTAATGAGCAGAAGCAGCTTGTTTAGAGATAGGTTTGCTTATGTGTGGGTGGGCCAGTAAGCCTGGCCCAAATGCAAGCAAAGAAAAGGAAAAGAAAACTTAAACAATGAGAGAGAAAGGAAAGGGATATATAGATCACTGGGATGCAATATGGAGTGCAGAAACAGACTCACACATATCCCATCAATTGATTTTTTTTTTTTTTTTTGACAAAGGTGCAAAAACAATTCGGTGATGAGAGGATTGTCTTTTCAATGAATGATGCTGTAGCAATTCCATAGCCCTGTACTAAAAGTGAGCCTTAACTGAGACCTCACATTCTATATAAAAATTGACTCAAAATGAATAATAAATCTACATATAAAATGTAAAGCTATGATATTGCTAAAAGGCATTTTAACTTTCTTGTTCCATTGGGTAGCAAATATTATTTTAGATACAACACCAAAAGGATGAGCCATTCAAAAAAATAGATACATTTGATCAAATGAAAATTAAGAATTTCTGTCCTTCAAAATACAGATATGAGAATGAAAAAAAAACGCATCATGTGTTAGGGAAAAATATTTGCATATTATACATCTAATAATGGACTTGTATGCAGAATATATATAAGAAACTTTCAAATCTCTCAATAGAGAACAAAAAATATTTTAAAAATGAGTAAAATATATGAATAGAAACTTCACCAAAAATGTACAATGCAAATAAGTTTATAGAAGATGTTCAACATCATTAGCCATTAGGAAAATACAAATTAAAAGTAAAATTTAGATACTTCCACACGCTTTTTAACATGGTTAAAGAAAAACCCTGACAATACTAAGTATTGACAGAGATGCAGAGAACTGGAACTCTCATACCTTGCTAGTCAGGAATACAAAATGATATAGCTAATACATCCACTTTGGAAAATAGTTTGGCAGTCTGTTATTTTACATGCTTACTTGTCACATGTTCTCACAAACACATGTGAATGTTTATAGAAGCTTAATTCGTAATCACCAGAACATGGAAACAACTCAAATATCCTCAACTCGGGGATGGATAACCTGTGCTAGACCCATGCAATGGGCTACTCCATTAAAGGTACACCAGTAATATCATTCACCATGTCCCATGGCATCATGAAGTGTCCACTGATGCAAAGAGGACATGTCACCTCCCTGGTATTCTTCTCCCCAAACCATAGTCCAATCAAGGGGAAAGTATAAGACAAACCCAAATTGAGAGACATTCAAAAGAACACCTGGGAGTGCTCCTTGAGGCTAAAGGCCATGAGAAACTGAGAAAGACTGAGAAATGGCCACAGATTTTCTGGAACAGAAAAAGGACATTAATGGAAAAGCCAGTGAAATCCAAATAAAGTCTGGAATTTAGCTAATAGTAACATATCAGCGATGGTTTCTTAGCTTAGACAAAGGTGTTACTGCAACATAAAGTGGTAAATGATGGAAATCTGAAGCCAAGTGAAGAGTTACCTACAAACTCTATCCTCTCTCTACAACTTTTTCTATAAATCTATAATTATTTCAAACTAAAAAAATGATTTAAAAAATAAATGTGCCAGGTACATAGCAGACACTCAATAAATAATGACTAATAGTCTTCTTCTGAGGAAAAAGCATGGGTAGGAAAAGCTAATTACCAACATTGCCCAGGAATTCACAGATGATGAATGGCTCCTATAGATGTTACTGCACACATCAAATCCTAGCATTTAGAGCTCTACGGATGGAAGTATTATCTTGCCAGTCCCTTCATTTTCTGGATGAAGAAACAGAAGCCCGAGAGAAACAAACCTAGGAGGAAAAATAACAGTAAAGGTAAAATAACAGAAATAACAATAAGAGCAAAAAGAAGTAACAGGAGGAAGCATCTGCTCTATCTCAGGCACCTTCCTCAATGCTTTATGCCCATTTATAACAATTTTACAAAACACATTTTTAAATAGTCTTTATTTTATAGAGGAGGAAGCTGAGGATCAGAGAGGTTAAGTAAGATGCTCAGGATTATACAGCTAGCAAGTTGAAAGACTGGGCTTTGAACTCGGAGGAAAAAATGTGCATGAGGTGTCAAATGGCTCTCAAACCTTAAGTCACTGGGTTCCTTACAACCATTCTAGCAGCTCAGTACCATTATCCCGAATTCACCAACGAGGAGTTCAAGGTTTATGTAATTGTACTGCCGCACAGCTGACAGATGATGGAGCTGGGACTTGAATTTGGGTCTAAAGAACTCAACTCCTGTGCCCTCTACTCAAAATTGGCTTCCCTTGAGGCTGACTGGCAGACGAGGCTGGCAAGAACAGACTGGAGACTCTGCCTTTTCTCTCGCTTTTTATTCTATATTCAGGACAGCTTAGCTTACCTAGCTGTGCAGTTTCAACCATTTTCTACTTTACATGCAGAAAAGATGTCTTCTATCCATAATTCCCTAAGACTCAGGGAACTGACCCGGGGCTTTTAAGATCTTCAGGACACAGAATGACAAGCATATCATTCTACAAATTTCAGAATTCATCTAATACCTACAAAGTATTAACAGAGTGAATAAAATGTTAGCACACGCCAACATCAGCTGAGGCTGATGTCTTATGCTCTGGCCAAGCCCTTATTGGCTAGGACAGAGAGGGTCTGAAAAGCGTAACATGTATTTAGACGTATTGGGGAAAAGGTACAAAGCGATCATCTGTTGGTATCCCCCTCCCACATGTGGCTGCAAATGGAACACAGTGAAAAGGTCAGGAGAGATCAGGAGATTTAGTGAACTGGGCACAATACAGCCTTGTGGTCCACTTTATTTTC
The DNA here is from genome assembly GCA_963574575.1 of Galagoides demidoff. NCBI lineage: Eukaryota > Metazoa > Chordata > Mammalia > Primates > Galagidae > Galagoides > Galagoides demidoff. Next base: position 14,139 of record CAUYQV010006117.1, read on the forward strand.
TCATGACAATGTAAAATATAGATAGAGATAAACTTAAATCCCTCATATTTGGTTTTATAGCTTAAATTCATAAATTCTCCACATTCATTAGAAAGTGATGTATTATCTTCACCCACTTGAAAAGATAGCATCCCAAGAGACAGATACAGGAATATTAAAAAAAAAAAGATCCTGATCAAAGAAATATTGCTTCTTTCTTCCTTTCATTGAGCAGATGTGCAATGTGTCCAGGGAAAGAAATAGAAAAATTCCTGAGTGATTTATTTGATGAACCTAGTTTTAACCGAGGTTATTGCATGCCTGATATTCATGACGGGGGTTATTAGTTTCTACTTGAAAATGACCAGAGAGTCCCGTTCACTTCATCAATATGGGCCATTTATAGGTTGTCAGGGAGGTGACATCATGCAGCCCCAGCACTTTGTCTTGGAGTTATTTCTCTATTAGATACTTGCCTGAAGCAGGAAGACTTCTGGCTATTTAAGAAAACCCAGACCAGGGAAGATAAGTCTGCTCTATCTGAGCATTTAAGACATTAGAAGCAGATGCATCACTTAGAAAAATGAGTCTTTCATTCAAAGAGGCATCACAAAAGCCCTATTTGCCACCCCAAAATGAAAACATATCAAAAAATACGTGTTTTTCCCTAGGACAAAAGTTGACTTTTGCTTTTGCTGAAAGACATCCTTCATATAATTCAGGGCTTCCCGTATTTTTGTGATGCAATACAATTATTTTTGAAAATTAGGGGAGGGGGAGCTCTACATAGGATTGACGATTCTCCATTTTGCCAAATAAACTCATAAAATCTCTCCATCAATGTATGTATTATGTTCATCATTCTATAACCCAAACATGCCGTTTAAAAAGAACATAAAAATTCAAAACAGAACATAATTTCAGGGGGAAGAAAACATTACTTTCTAGGGGAGAAAGCACAAGATTGCTCTCTGTACAGACAGAGGAAGCTGCAACCACTTATCAGTGCTCAGCTGCAGACAATCCTTAAGAACCACTGGGAAACCCTATGAGGAGCCAGCTTGCCGTTAGAGATGGAAACTTGTTCTGAAATTTTTTGTAATCTGTAATACTTTATTAAATTGTTCCAGCACTAACAGTAATTATGAGTAGGTGGACTGTTGGCTTATCGTGTGAGTGACAGGTGGGCATCTTTTAACCCTGGCGACAACCTGCAAAATCTGTATTATTACCGCCACTTTATGGATTAAGCACCGAGGCCTAGAGAAATCACAGTTTGCCCAAGGACCCTCAGTAGAAGTGTTGAAGCTGGGACTCCACCTTGAATCAGGAGCCGCTGTGACAACTCCCACTGTGCTCTGCCCCTGCCTGCTCCTGGCTGTGTTCTTTTTATTCTTTCTACTTGTTTATGGGCCTTTTCCCCCGTGGGTACTCAATGTCTTTGACCTTCAAATCTTCATGCTCAGGGCAGAGTCGGACCAATAGCAGACACTTAGTAAGTGCTTATTTTAAAAGCAACCAGTAAAGGCAGACTTTCAGTTTGGGAAATTTATTTTGCACGTAGGGTGGCGTGATGATTAAATGATATCATATACACAAAGCCCTCAAACCACGTCTGACAGAACACAGGAAGCCCCTGATATGTGTGAGTGACCAGCTTTCATCACGGGTGTTGAGAAATCAGCTCACCTTTAAGAGAGCGCTCTTGGCTTAGTCTGCTAGAGAAGTACTTACAGCCTCACAGAGGAATCTTCTAGCAGGATGTCACCTATAGAAGAATTTTTTAAATCTTAGAAATGACAATTTATAAAATGCCCACATACATCTTCTTTTGCTACATATAATATTACAATATAATCATTCTGTATTCATATAGGCAATAGGATTTATAATATTGATTCCATATGTCCATCATATGTCATATAAAATGTAATGTCCCCTTGTCTTGTAGATAAAGGATTTGCAATTTAATAATCAATAAAAGCAATCCTTAGGTTCTCCTTGTTGGAAGAATTTTTAAAACAAATCTTGCTTTTTCAGGCCCCAAAGGAAAGTTGTAAGGACTTAAGAACTGGGCTTCTGCTGTATATATAAGATTAGAAGCACAAACTCTTATTTGAAAAAGCAGAGTTGCCCATTGAGATTTATATATTTTTATTTTTTTTATTAGATCATAATTGTGTACATTAATTCTATCATAGGATACAGTGTGTTGCTTCCATATACAGTTGGATGAGAGTTTTTCAAACCATTGAGATTTATAAAGAGGTCTCTGGGGTTCTGTCTGTCCTTTGTAGACAGTTTTAAACT
>CAUYQV010006118.1:0-27764 GCA_963574575.1 Galagoides demidoff
TGGCATCACAGCTCATAGCAACCTCCAACTCCTGGGCTCAAGCGAGTCTCTTGCCTCCGCCTCCCAAGTAGCTGGGACCACAGGCGCCCGCCACAACGCCCGGCTATTTTTTGGTTGCAGCCATCATTGTTGTTTGGCGGGCCCGGGCTGGGGATTCGAACCCGCCACCTTAAGTGTACGTGGCTGGCGCCTTAGCCTATTGAGCCACAGGCGCCGAGCCTTAAAAACTTATTTCAACAATGTTTTTAAGCTTCTTGTATGCCATTTTTGTACTTCCTTGGCTAAGTGTATTCTTACCAGGGAACTCTCACTTACACTTTCCCTATATTGGGGAGCCTACTTGGATTCCAGCTCATGTTGGCTGCCTCTCTTCCATCTCTTTCCAAGCCTTGGGTGTTTCCTGCCACTTCTATTTTGAATCTCAGTGTTCTTAGAAGCTCCATTCAAAGTATGATTACCTATTTGCTATTTTGGTTCTTCTTTGGGGAGGAGGCAAGTGCTAGGTGAAACCCTCCTATTTTGATTACTACAACTGTATAGTAAGTTTTGAAATATTAAGTATTTTTTAAATTTCATTTTTTTTTGATTGTCATTCCTAAAAATGAACAATTGCTAGTATGTAAAATAAAACTGATTTTTTTATATTGACATTATGTCCTATTTTGCTAAACTTGTTTACTAACCCTATTTTGTGTGTGTGTCTGTGTTTATGTGTGTAGTCTTTTGGGTTTTCATTCACATAAAACCATGTAATCTATTGATAGAATTAGCTTTACTTCACCTCTTCCACTGTTAAATAGAAGTGATGAAAGTGGATATTCCAGTATATGTACTATCATTAATGTTATGCAGTTATGATTTTTTTTTTTTTAGACAGAGTCTCACTATGTTGCCCTCAGTAGAGTACTGTGGCATCACAGTTCACAGCAACCTCAAACTGTTGGGCCTAAGCAATTTTCTTGCCTCAGCCTCCCAAGTAGCTGGGACTACAGGTGTGCACCACAACACCTGGCTATTTTTTGGTTGTAGTTGTCATTGTTATTTGGCATGCCTGGGCTGGGTTTGAACCAGCCAGCTCTGGTGTCTGTGGTGGGTGCCCTAGCCACTGACCTACAGGTGCCAAGCCTATACAGTTATGATTTAATATTGCATCTTTGTTTATATTTCTCTTGACTATGAATGACACTATATATAGTCTGTATTTGTTGACATGGGTAAAGTTCCATTTGAATAAGAGCCCCTCACCCAGGGAACGTGTATACACCCTCACAATGTGCACATTAGGTGAGATCCTGCCTCATGCCCTCCCTCCTTCTGCCAAACATTCTTCCTCCTCTCTTGAACTGGACTATATTAGGGTTTTATTGTTTTGGGGTTTGTTTGTTTGTTTGTTTGTTTGTTTTTGAGACAGAGTCTCACCATGTTGCCCTCAGTAGAGTGCCGTGGCATCAGCTCACAGTACTCCAACTCAAACTCAAACTCTTGGGCTTAAGTGATTCTGTTGCCTCAGCCTCCCAAGTAGCTGGAACTACAGGCACCAGCCACAACCCCCAGCTATTTTTTTTGTTGCAGTTGTCATTGTTGTTTTAGCAGGCTGGGGCTGGGTTCGAACCCGTCAGCCTCAGTGTATGTGGCTGGCCGGCACCAATGAAACAAGCCTGTTTCATTGTTCTTATGAGCACATAATTGTTTATATATTGATTTCATGTTATGGAGTACATTGGATATTTATTTTTCCATTCTTGTGATACTTTACTAAGGAGAATGTATTTCAACTCCATCCAGGTAAAGATGTAAAGCCTCCATCTTTTTAAATTATATTATAATGAAATATATAATTATAATATTTCATGGTATACCATTTTGGGGGATTCTAATGTAAGTGGTATTGTTTTTAACTTCAAACCCCACTTGTTCATATGCTTGTTTATATGCTGACATATAAGAAAGCAATTAACTTTTATATAGGGTGGCCATAAAGTTCCTCTGCAATTGAAAATGGACTTTTTAGTTTAATCTAATTAACTGAATAATTATTAGAGTAATTAACTTATTGAATGAATAATAAAATTAATTGAATACATCAACATAGACAACTATTTTCAATTACACAAGAACTTTATGGCCACCATGTATATTAATCTTGTATCCTGCAATCTTGCTATAATTGCTTATTAGTTCAAGGTTTCCTTGTTGATTTTCACATTTTCTACATGGACAATTATGTCATCGGCAAATACAGTTTTTTTTGGTTGCAGTTTGGCCAGGGCCGGGTTTGAACCCACCACCCTCAGTATATGGGGTGAGGACCCTACTCACTGAGCCACAGGCACTTCCCTGCAAATACAGTTTTATTTCTTCCTTCCCAATCTGTATACCATTCTTTCTTTTTTTTTTCTCTTACTGCATTAGGTAGAAATTTTTTTTTTTTTTTTTGAGACAGAGCCTCAAGCTGTCCCCCTGGGTAGAGTGCTGTGGCATCACAGCTCACAGCAACCTCCAATTCCTGGGCTCATGCGATTCTCCTGCCTTAGCCTCCCAAGTAGCTGGGACCACAGGTGCCCGCCACAACGCCTGGCCATTTTTTTGTTGCAGCCATCATTGTTGTTTGGCAGGCCTGGGCTGGATTCAAACCCGAGCCATTAGGTAGAAATTTTAGTACAATATTGAAAAGAAGTGGTGAGTGGGGACATCTTTGCCTTGTTCCTGATCTTAGCAAGAAAACTTTAGTTCCTTCTCCATTAATTCTGATTACTTGTTTTATGTATTTGTTCTTTGTGAAATTGTGGAAGCTTCCCCTCTGTTTCTACTCTGAGAATTTTACTTTTATGTATTTATTTAATAGATATGTTTAATCATGAATAGGTGTTGGATTTTGTCAAGTGCTTTTTCTGCATCTACTGATATGATCAGGTGATTTTTCTTCTTTATCTTCTGGGGACTACACAGATTCTCCAATTTTTTCTTTTTTTTTGAGACAGAGTCTCATTATGTCATCCTTGGTAGACTGCCATGGCATCATAGCTCACAGCAACCTCTTGGGCTTAAGTGATTCTTTTGCCTTAGCATCCTGAGTAACTGGGACTACAGGTGCCCACCATGACCAGCTATTTTGTTTTTTAGAGACAGGGTCTTGCTCTAGCTCAGGCTGGTCTCGAATTGGTGAACTCAGGTGATCCGCCCACCTTTGCCTCCCAAAGTGCTGGGATTACAGGCGTGAACCACTGCACTTGGCCCGGAATCTCCAATTCTGAACTAGTCTTGCATAACAGATAAATTCCCCTTAGTTATAGTACATAATTCTTTTAAAACATTTTTTTAATTTAATTTGCTAATATTTTGTTGATGATTTTTGTATTGTTGCTCATGAAAGATGCTGGTTTGTCGTTTTCTTTTCTCATAGTATCTTTGGTTTTAATATCAGAATAATGCTGGCTTCACAGAATGAGTGAGGATATTTTCCCTCTGTTTCTGTTTTAGAAGAGATTGAAGAAGCTTGGTATAATTTGTTAAATGCTTGTTACCATTCACCAATAAATCTATTAGAGACCAGTGATTTATGGGGGTTTTTTTTGTTCTTTTTTTTTTTTTAGAGACAGAGTCTCACTTTGTTGCCCTTGGTAGAGTGAGATAGCATCACAGCTCACAGCAACCTCCAGCTCTTGGGCTTAGGCGATTCTCTTGCCTCAGTCTTCTGAGTAGTTGGTACTACAGGTGCCCGCCACAATGCCGGGCCTTATTTTTGGTTGTTGCAGTTCAGCTGGGGCTGGGTTCGAACCCCCAACCCTCGGTATATGGGGCGGGCACCCTATCACCGAGTCATAGGCGCCACCCGTGACTTATGTTTTGATGGTTTTAAATTACTCATTTAATAGATGTTACTTCAGATCTCTCTTCTTTTTATGTGATACTTTCTTTGACCCCATTATTAGGCAGTGTGTTGTTTCATTTCTTCATGTTCATAAATTTTCTGAATTTCATTATTTCTTATTTTATTCCACTGTCATTGGTGAATATAATTTGTATGATGCTAATTTTCTTATATTTGAGACTTGTTTTATGGTAAAGCACAATCTAGAAGAATGTTATTACATACATGTGCTTAATATTGTGTATTCTGTTGTTGGTTGGAGTGTTCCATAGGTATGTTATGTCTAGCTGGTTTATAGTACTGTTCAAGTATTCTATGTCCTTTCTGATCTTCTATCTTGTTTTCTATCCATTATTGTAGTAAGGTATTAGTATCCCACCTATTATTGTTGAACCGTCTACTTTTCTTTCCAATTCTAGCAGTTTTTGCATCATGTATCTTGGAGTTTTTATTTGATGCATGCATGTTTATGGTTGTTATAACTTCTTGGTGAACTGACTCTTTTATCATTGTGTAAGTACAGAAACAGGCAAAAGAGACCTGAACTGAGCCAGGATGTTCTCTCTGGAAAGAGTGGGTGCAGAAAGCACTAGGGCTTCAGGGGGTCTCCTCATTTGCCTCTTGTCTGGGTGTTGGCTGTACAATGTGCATTCAGCTCACAAAAATCCAGTTAGCTAGTGGATACTTATATACTTACATATGCATGCTATATTTCAGAAAAACTTTAAAGAAAATAAATCCTGGCTGGGTGCAGTGGCTCACACTTGTAATCCTAGCACTCTGGGTGGCTGAGAGGCAGGTGGATTGCCTGAGCTCAGGAGTTTGAGACCAGCCTGAACAAGAGTGAGACCCTGTCTGTACTAAAAATACAAAAACTAGCTGAGTGTTATACTGGGCACCTGTAGTTCCAGCTACTTGGGAGGCTGAGGCGGGGGATCGCTTGAGCCCAAGAGTTTGAAGTTGCTGTGAGCTATGATGTCATAGCACTCTACAAGAGCAACACAGTGAAACTCTTTACTCAAAAAAGAAAAAAAAAGAAATGAAATCTTGAGATTCCCACTTGCTAATGAGATGAACAAAAGGGATCCCTGAGGGGTGACTCACCAGGGCTGGCAGACAGACACCCTATTAGTTTTGCTGATAAGGGATTAAAAAACTCCCGAAAGCACTCGTAGGGGGACTTAGGCAGCATCAGGGTTACTAGTTACACAGCTGTGTTCATGATGTACAAATATGGCCTATACAATAGGATACACACATTTTCCTGGATGAAGATCACACTTTGATAAAAAGTTGACTTAAAAGTATACTCCCCACAGACTAAGTCCCAGCTCTGTGGTCTGATATCCACAGGCATATGTGATGATGATGACAGTAAGAACCATATTAGCAACAATCATCCATTGAGTACCGAATATCCGAATATTATTGAGTACTGTGTTCTGAATATCCAGGGCTTCACAAAACTTCACAACCACCTCTGAGAAGGGAACTACTGATCCCAACTTATAGATGGGAATTGTAATGGGAAAATTGAGGCTCAGAGAGGCTAAGGCAGTCAGCTACCAAATAATGGTGATTCAACCACGGGTCCAGTTCCCATCTCCAAGCTATTGCTTCCAGCTCTAGTAACATATAAGGGAGTGGGGGTGAAACTACTATAGGGAGATGGAAGATGGGGGAGGGACAGAGACTATCCTCTCTCAGGGGGGGAAGGCTGAACAGGAGGCCTTTTGGTATGTACTGCCCCCTCCTGCAGACTCCTGAGACAGTATCCACTTCGGAGGTTGTCACCTGTGACTCCCTTCCTGGAACACGCTCAAGGGCCTGGGCTTGGGGATGGGGGGCCAGACTCAGCATCTGGATATCTGTAAGAATCAAACACACCAACAGGTAAAGTGACCAGGTGTACAGTTGGGAGTGGAGGGCACAAGCAGTGTCCTGTACAGTGGCCCTGCTGCCTCATGCCTTCCTCCTGCTTAGGGGTCTTCATTCAGATCAGTTGAGGGCTCCTTTTCACCCTTTTCCAGGGATCTGTTGAGAAAGCAGCCTTTTTTACTCAACCAGAAAGGAAGTTTCAGACTGCAAACAGGTCATGGCAGCCACTACTGCCACGGGATTATCGGGGGAAGAGGCATCGCAGCAACATGGATGCCAGGAGAGGGGGGCATGGCAATGAGACCCCCACAGAAGTAGGGATCCTAGGTGAGTGGCACAGTAGTGAGACCCTGGCCTGAGACAGGTTACCAGAGGGAAAACTCTAGATGGGGGAAGACACATAGGCCTGACTGAGGCTGTCAGGTGAGGAGGTGGCAGGAGCATGCCCTGGTAATTACTGTCCCCAAGCATTCAAATGTGTGCCCAGAGTATCTTTACACATATTCCTACAGATAAATATGGTTTTGTGTTGAAAAACAGGTAACTCCTATTTATTCCTGGGTCCGGTGAGTTTAAGAGTAAGGACAGCAAAGCATTCCCTGCTTCCTGTCAGGACAGCATGGGCTACTCCTAGTTTTAGTCTAGTAAACATTCTGTGTTCTTACCAAAGACTGCTGGGTTTTCACACCTCATGCTGTGGGGGACCCTGAGGGTGCCTCCCACACAATCCCTCCTCATGCTCCTGAGAACACTGTGCCTTAAGCCACTTCTAGCTCCCACCCCCAAGGTTACCTAATAGGTTGGCTCTGTTGTTTGAGGCACTGGAAACCGTGCTTTGCTAGAAACACAGTCATCTGGAACAGGGAGTCAAGCAACCACAGAACAAGCATGTGCTCTGTCTTTTTATTATTCTTTATTTATTGGTCCTACCAACGTGACCCTTTACCCAGGCCCACTTTTCCTATGCATGCTGGCTTCACAGACATTCACATCATATGTCTATGTCTTGATTAATTTTTCCTTCCTATTCCTTTTCCATGCTCTGCCTCATTTTCTCAGAAATTAAAGGCTTTTACTTATTATTATTTGTTTGTTTGGGTCTGTGTAAAGGTTCCTTGGCAGGAGAACATGCATATGACTTTAAAATAAAGACCAACATTCTGACACTAAGGTAATGCACAGAAAAAATACAGTACTCAGACATCATTGCAAATAAATACCCCATACAGATGAAGTTATCTCAAATGTAACAATATTTCTTATGAATCAACACTGTAACAGAAGGTAAAAATAGGAGTCCCTAAAACTAGGAATAAGAAATGCTTATTCCAGGAAACAGAATTCTTTTATTCTTGTTATGTATATTATTATAATTTGTCCTTTTTTTGAAGGAGGGAGGACAGTTTTTCTTCCTCTAAGAGTACCAATCTGACCACTCACATGAACTTCACTCAGCAAACAGAACAGGATGTAGTCCTAGTTTGCTAAGGAACTTTAATGAATTCTATTTCCTGAAATTAACAGTGATTAGTTACACCAAGCAAGAGAAGATATAATGTCTCGCTTTCACATTTGCAAAGAATACTATGGCTAACCCTCACCCCTTACTGCGCATGCCGACAGAGTGCCGGCCCTCCTGATACCTTCGGCTCTTCACAAACGTGGCATTCAAACAGCTTGCTCAGCTTGTCCCAGAAAGTCCATTTGGTTCCCAAAGCACACTCAAAGTTTTGTGTTTGCTTTTGTTTTCTAAACCCCTGAATTTGCTAGTAAAGAATCACTGATTAACAGAATTTTGCACAATGACTGTTTCTTTCCCACAATGAAGATGCCCAGGTCCTGGCGTGAGGCATGTACCTGCCCTCACCTGCTGGCCCACGCTGGCCTTTAGCATGCCCAATAGCTCTTCCCTGCCTACTTTGGAAAATGATCTACACTGGGACACCTCCCTCAACTGATGAAGGCACTACTGGCAATGATTACTAACAAAAAGGTGTTGAAAGAGAACACCCTAAAAATCGACAACTGTAGAATTTTCTAAGTGTACCACAATTTGGCACAACAACCAGAGTAACAAAACAATTCCAATTTGGAATTTTACTGGTACAGTTGTATAAAATTCTGTTAATCAGTCATGCTTCACAATGTCCTAAAACCCAGATAATTCTGGAATTTGTAGGTAATACTACTCATTCAATAATTTATCTTTTTGTTCAAGTGCCTATTACTGTTTTAACCAGAGCAAAGGTCAAGTTTTCTTCTTGTTACATTGAACTATTCCTAAGAATAATAATAATACAATATGAAAAACCCCAGAATTGGAATACCCTGGATTTCTTAATGAACATGGCATTTAAAATCTGTAATTTCAAACATGAACCATAATGCCGTAAAACCTAAAAGGCTGCTGAACCACAGCGTGGATACACTTAGCCGAGCTCCTCGCCGGGTCGAAGCCCTCACCTCCACAGTCTAGAGCTACTCTCTACAGAGCACACAGCTCTGCCTTGTGCTGACGCCAGACCAACACAGGGGAGCTGAGGCAGACAGCTACAGGACCACGAGCACAGACCACGGCATCTGAGACGGTCTCTACGCAAGGAATTAAAGAAGCAAATATAATATCAAAATATCAAAAGTGCACAGGTCGATCGGATAAAAAAGGAACATGTGTAATAAGAAGCCTCTGTGGTGGGCATGTCCAATGGGCTCCTGGAGAGCCTGGCAGCGGGAAGCAGGGTCTTCGGCCATACAGAGGCCTTTCCATGCAGCAGCTTTTCGGCATGCTCTATAGTAAAGCTTATTTTCCTCCCATTAAAAACTTGGGGAATGCTATTTTGAAAAGAATTGCAGTGGCATATCCAAAAATATTTTTAAGTGGACTTTTAGGTTGCCCTTCCTTCCTCCACGTGGGCCATGGGAGGGAAAGAGAGAGGGCTGCGGTGTGAGAGGGCTGGGTGGCCAAGTCCTCCCGGCAGCTACTCTACAGCTGAAAACGGGAGAAAACAAAACAGTGTTAGAAATGGGTCACCCGTCCCTTCCTGTTCATCTGACAACTAAAGCTCTCCACGTGCTGGGAAAGCATGAGCACGTTAGTTGGCAGAAGAGAAAACCTGTGCGTGTTAGGGGGCTGGTGGCTCCAAGTACCCACAAGCCCCTTAGGAATATGGAGAGAAGCTATATGCCAGGCTCTCAAGGAGAGGGCGAAGCGGCATGCGGGGCAGGCATGCAGGTAGCCATCCCACAGCAAATTCTGCTGGGGCTGGGGAATCCAAGCTCAGGACAGACACACATGGGGACACACATGGACCTGTCCTGGAGTCTGGAGGGGACTGAGATACATCGAGCACCAAAGGAAGAGCGGGCAGGGGCAAACAGCTGTGGGGGAGGGCAACACAGTCTCTTCCCCAGGTAATGGGAATCCCTTTCCCATATGGGAGATGAGGCAAGCAGCCAGTACAAAAGATGACTGCAGTTTCAAGTCCAGCCCCATGGGGTGACTGGAGAGAAATACTGAGAAAAGCTCTGCTTCAGAAAGTGGGAACGCAAACAGGCTAATGCCAAAGCTCTAGTATGGATGGAGCCTTGGCCAGTGGGAGAGCCCTGTAGCTGCCTTTGCTCTTTCCCTATCACCCCCACCCCAAATTGCACTACATAAAGAGAACTGAACACTTCCTACCTGGGAATCCTGGGAACTGGCCCTGGGTGCATCCAAAGCTTTCCCAGCACCAAGCCGGGCTGTGGCTATGACTCTGTGTGTCCTTCAATTCAGCTGAGCCTGCTGGTGGCCCAGACTCCATGTGGGGGATTCTAAAGCCTTGCTTCTTCAGGTTTGAAGCCCCCTGGAGGAAGGCTTGATAATGGGTCATTGCAGTTACCCCAACTACCAAAGGACAAGCTGTGCACTGAGGATCAAGGTCTGACCAGGCACTTGGAAAGCTTTTCTCATTGAAAAGGAAAATTTGGGCCTTGGGCCCTGGTAATCTGTTAGCTTACAGGCCTCTAGACAAGCATGCTAATCTCAGAAACGAGCGACTCAGCTCTGGTCTCCCAGGTTATGGTCAGCTGTGCTTGTGCCATGTGTGTCTGACCAGCAGAATACAGGAGCTCAGGGCTGCTCCTCTCTGGATTTGGGGGAACAAATTCTGCATCTTTGTCCTGAATGTGATTTGCAGTGAGATGCTGCACAAACTACAATGTAATTCTTTCCATAAAATTATACCAAGTACAGAGAGAGGTATCCTCTGAGGCCGTACCTATGAAGTAGGCTGGAAACTCCTAAAACTGCTCTCTGGTGCTCACATTAAACACATTTGACAAACATGCAAGTTTCAACTCAGGTTCTGCCCCTGCTAGGTGCCAAGGGAGCAGGATGAGGACTCCTTCCCCTGGGTTTTTCCAAGGGGGCCCAGGGCCCTGGAAGACACTTTCAGAAGTCTGTCTTCTACAAGCATGTGCAGCTCTACCACCCCCGAGACACCCATCCCCACCCGTAGAGAGTAGCTAGGGAGGGGGGACTCCTCAGGGGGCTTTGAGGAGAAGCGCCATGAAGCTCTCAGGAGTATCCTGATGATTTATACACCCCATGCCACCTCGACTAGAATCCTGCCCTCTGTGCATTAGTCACGTTAAGACTGACCTAGCGCCGCTGTCCCGCTGTTGCTGGGTTAGTTGAGGTGAAGCGGGCGTTAGCTGCAGCGTGCGGCGCCCCGTAGCCCCTAATCGCAGTAAATGCTGTGCTTCTCACTGCAGAACACCTGGTTGGCCAGTCCAGTGCCCTCGGCTCTGTCACTGGCACAGGCGCATGTGTGACTTACGCTGGGGGTGGCTGGCTTGGCCTTAGGGGCGGCCTTGGCACGGCCACGCCGGGTCTGTTCATGGTCCAGCTCGAGCAGCTCCAGCCGCTGGGTCAGTGCTAGCTTCTGCTGGATGGCCATGCGCAGCAGGGAGTTCAGTGTTTTCTTCTCATCCTCGGCAGCTGCCAGCTGCCGCTGCATCTCGTCCAGCTGTGTAATGTACTCATCACACCTGGGGACCCAAAAGTATAGCTGAAGACCAGGCAGAGCTCAGTCAAGGATGGCAGGGCCAGGCTGGGCAGTCCTCTGACAGTCCACATGAGGACCATCCCTCTGTGTGGCTCCTAGGCCAGAGGGCCAGGTTGAGGGAGACCCACATTGGCTTTTAGAGCAAAGGTTTCATTCAGACAAGCCCCTAATGAGGGTCAGAGGCAGCTTGGGCCCAGGCAGGGTAGTCCTATGAAGCTGGTTTGAGTTTTGTGTTTTTATGGGGGCAGGGGCTGCTTTGCTCATTTGGCTAGATATGGTGCCTATAAAGTGGTTATGTCCCTCAGTTATTCAGCTTTCTCTAAGGGGCTCTTCCCACTTCAAGGCCTTGAGGTGGCTCAGGGAAGAGATACCAAGACATCACTGGCTTCTAGGGTGTAGATGTAAACCTTAGCAGGACTGGGCTTGTTCCTAAGATCGGTGCTTAAGTCAGTTTGTGCTTAGTGACCAATCAGAACCAGGGAAAAGTGCACGTGGAAGCCAAAACCAGCCCCATCCTGAAACCTAGGTCTCTGTTTAACTGCCATACCCACATGCTAAGCTGGGGGAGGATCTGGTCTGTTCTTGGGCATCCCTCTCCCACATGTCCCATCCAGGGTCTAGGTGGGGCCTGACAGATGCTGAGAAACTGAATTAACCTGGGGGCTCCTGAAGTAGGGAGTACAGCTGTACGTGCTGAGTACAGCTCCACCTTGCCCATTCTGTGCCCTGACCTGCCCATGCCCACCTGCCAGGAGCTGGCCCTTTACCAGTGCCCTTCCAGGGACTATGCTGCCCACAGGGACGCACACAGAGCTCTGATCCTCACAGCTTTACTTGAAATCTTGGTTCCATATGAAATAAGGTAAGTTTACAAAACTATGGTTTATGTGCCAGATGCTGAGGAAGTATGGAATCTTTTCCCAAGCTCCAGGAAGAGGAGAAGCTTCTGCAGAAATCCTGGAACTCTTCCTGGTCTGTACCCTGCTGTGGGAGGGTCTCCCAGCAGGGAGCAGAGAGAATGGGAGTGCCCAGCACCAGGCTGGAGAGAAGCAGGCCCAGCACTCAGTTCTCAGCCTGTCTACTTTGGAGTCTCAGCTTTCTCACCCACTAAAAGGGTATCTGCTGGGCCCATGGGGAGGGCCCCTCAGTGCCATTCCAACACTGGCCAGCAGGTGGCACTGACCATCTTTGGAGAGTAAAAGGCAGGGGCACCTGTCCAGGGACCATCTCAGGGAGGTCCTTTTAACACCTAAGAAACCTCACTTCCTAGCTTTGGAGTCTGACTTCCCCAGCCTGGGAGGGGTGTGTACACCGGGGGGGCCATCCCTCACCCAAAACAGAGCCCATCCCTAAGAACTCCCACACACAGAAAAAGAAAGAAGGCTGGCTCCCTCCCAGCCCTGAGGCCCCAGGTAGTGATGAGCTGCACACAGAGGTGCAACCTCAACAGGGACACTGGCTGTGACCTGCTCAAGGCAAGAGGGGAACCTTTCTTCTGAATCTACAAACCTAAATGCATGTTCATAGTTTACAGCCAAGTTCTTGGGGGGCAAACTCAAGAGAACAGACCAGTGCTTGTTTGTCACTTGCTTGCCCCAAGTTAGCTGCTACAACTGTAGGCACCCACACTTGCCCCCTAAAGCTCCACACTTCTGACCTGTCCACTCCAAAATCCTCTCTCCTCAGTCCTTCTGCCTCTCAGCCTCCTTATATATAAAGTGAAAACAAAACTGGGCTTGCTAGAGTTTCATTAACAGCAAAATGGAAATGGCCCCATAGACCCAAGCTGCTGGGGACCTAAACATAACCTCTCACCCCTGGTCATATGCAGGTATCTGCCAAGCAAGCTCCATGTCTGACTATAAGGGAAGCAGAGGTGGCAGCTCCCAGTGAAGCTGGACAAGGCTCTGACTCAGCAGTTCTGCAGGTGCTAGGGCCACACATGAGGAGAGGGGCTGAGGGCAGTATGGTTACCTGGTGGCAAACATGGCCCGCAGTGAGGAAAAGGTGGCTGCGTCCTCCTTGAGGGCCTTGAGTTCGTTGCGCAGCTTCATCATGGTCTCGGTCACCATGGCCTTCTCATTCTCATACTTGCTCTTTAAGTTGGCAAGGGCCACCTCAGCGGTCTGGGGGGCAGATAGGTGTGTAATGGATAGGTGAAGGGCATGATAATCAGCCTAGAGGCCCTCTGGGTACATGATGAGGCCCTCAGGTCTGAGGTGGTGCTGGTGCTCACAAATAAAACTCCCTAGGAGAACCCTCCCTCCGACACAGCCCCAGGGACAGACTCTGACAACTGTGCTTTGGACATCAGCCTCCCTCAGTGAATCCCAGCAGCAGAGGGCGCATGCCCCAAACCTACTGGTGGCTCTCTCACATCGCTCTCCTCACAGCGTTAGGGCCATGGCTCTCACACATTTTTACTTCAGCATCAGAAACCGTTCTGAGGGCTTGGTGCTCGTAGCTCAGGGAGTAGGGCACCAGCCACGTACCAAGGCTGGGGGGTTCGAGCCTGCCTAGGCCTGCTATACAACAATGACAACTACAACCAAAAAAAACAGGCGGGCATTGTGGCAGGTGCCTCTAGTCCCAGCTACTTGGGAGGTTGAGGCAAGAGAATCACTTAAGTCCAAGAGTTTGAGATTGCTGTGAGCTGTGATGCCATGGCACTCTACCAAGGACCACATAGTGAGATTCTGTCTCAAAAAAAAAGAAGCCGTTATGAGGTGGTGACAGGTGAGTGGCAGGGGGTTTTCTTACTGGCCAAACTGCTCTGGTTTAAGAGGCCTTTAATCTTGCCTGCCCACTCTGGCTGGAGGTCCTGGGCAAGGGGACGGCAGACGCCCATGCTGACTTGGGGCCAGCTCTGCCTCATGGTAGGAGATAGGCCTGGGGAGCCCTGTGGGAGATGGAAGATGGAGGCCAAGAGTGGGAAGCACCCTATGAGCCAGCCCTGGGTGACCAGCAGTTTCCCCTCTCCCAGCCACCTGCCTCACCTGCTTATTGGCCTTTAGCACAGTGCGCAGGGTGGTAATCTGTTCCCGCTTGGTACTGAGCAGTGACTTCAGCTTAAGGATCTCCTCCATGAGTGCCTCCTTGTCCTTGTCCACAGCAGGGCCCAGCTCCTGTGAGGCAATGCGCTGCCGCGACAGCTCTGTTGTGCGGTCCACAGCTGCCTGCAGGTGCTTGATCTGGTCACGGATGATAGCAATCAGGTTGTAGATATTCATGGGCTCCCTGCGCGGATCACTAAGGGGTGACGGCAACGAAGAGCTAGGCAAGGGGCTGCTGTCCCCAGCCCCACCATCTGCTCGGCCAGCCTCTGTGGCCAGGAGCCCCTTAGGCAAAAGGATAGGTGAGCGGCGCCCACGGCCTTCAGGGCTGGTGCGGCCCCCAGGACTAGTGCGGCCCCCAGGACTCGTGCGGCCAGCCCCACCCTGGCCCTCGCGGTAGTAGTCCAGCATGACACGGTTGGGCGTCTCATTGTTGCACATACACACGTGGTGGTAGAGGTTGGCCAGCTCCTCACTGAAGGTCACCAGCTCATCCTGGGCCACGCTCAGGCTGCCCTGTGTCTCACCAGCAACGTCGCTCACCTTCTTCAGCTCCTTCTCCAGCCGGGCCAGCAGCTCCCGGTCCTGGCGGCTGGCCTTCTCCAGCAGGGAGACCTTTTCGGTGAGTGCCTGGCCCTCAGCCTCATAGCGGCTCTTCTCCTCGGCATACTGGGCCTCATGGGCCTCATGAGTGCTGCGAAGTGCCTTGAGCTGCTCTCGAAGCTCACCAGCTTCAGCCACAGCCACGTGGTACTTGCAGGCTAGGATCTCAGGCCCGTTGATGTCCACCTCATAGTAGTCACCATCCTCATGGCTGTCACGGTCCTTCTCGTTGTCCAGGGCTGTTTGGCGCTCCTTGCCAGCTTGCAGGCGCCGCAGGGCACTTAGGTTCTCTGTGAGGCGGCTCACTTTCTCGTGCTGCTCTGACAGGGACCCTCGTGTGTGTTCCAGCTGCTTTTGTGTGTCCTGAAGTGTTGCCAGCAGGCCAGCCTTCTCCCGCTCCATCTGCAAAGGTATAGGCAGCAAGAAAGTGAGTCAGCAGGTGTGGGCCTGTCAGGCTTAGACGACCCCACATGGTCCAATAACTTCCCATGTCAGGGTGGGTAGTAAGCCCTAGAGTTATTTGGCCACCCCTTCAGTGAGGCAGGACAGTGACATGCAGGGTATGGAGAGGATGGAATTCACACTGACTTTGAGAACACCACCTGTTAAGCAGTAATGGTGGTTACTAAGAGGCAGGCTCTCTCCCTACCTCTGCTAGAGGAAGCTTGGCTCAGTAAATAAAGCTCCAGTTTGTACTGGCGGGTGGCAAGGACTCTCGGTGCCTCAGTCCTCTGCCCTGGAGGACGTGGCTCTATGGCTCTCCTCTCTCATGCCTCAGAGAGCAGTAGACCTACATTTGCTGAATCAATGGCAATCATTCTCTCAAGAGATGAGCCCATGCATGGCCCTGAGTGCGGGAGTCACATATAGGGCCAGTGTCTCATCAATTCACCTCGAGACCATGTTAGTAATGGGAGACCAACATGGGTACCATGTGCCAAGAAACTATTCCTGAGACTCTTCCCTGTATTACTGAAGTTTCATTTACCTTAATGATACAGGTTTTAAAATCAATGTAAGTGAAAGTAAATTAACATCAATAAACAGGTAAGTGCTGGTGGGGCTGCATGCAGAACTCAGGTAAGCACAGTATCCTATGGGCCCTGATGCCCACTCACCTGCATCAGCTGTTGCTTCAGCTTCTGGATTTCAGAAATGTTGAGCTCACTGAGTAGGTCAGAGACAAGGCTGGGGGAGGGTGGTGCAAGGCCATCCTTCTTGGGTGTGGAGCTTTTGTTGTCCAGCGGTAGCTTGGCCAGGGTGCCATGATCAAAGCCATTGACTAGGGCCTCAGCATCGTTGTTGGGCTCTGCAGCATCATCACTGAACTTGAGGCCATCCAGTGACACGTGCAGCTGGCTGGTGTAGAAGGAGTCGTTGATGCTCATGTAGTGGGACAGCTCCTTACGCAGGCTGTTCTTCTGCTCCCGCTCCGTCTTCAGTGTCTCCAGCGCCTCCTCCAGCTGCCGCTCCGAGATCTCCTTGAGCCGGATGGCATCCTCCAGCTGGCTGTTGAGGTACTCTGTCTCTTCTTCCAGACGCTTGATCTCATGCTTAAGGCCCTCGAATTCCACCTAGGAGAGAAGTCATACACTTCCACATCAAGGCAACTCGCAGGCTCCTTTTTATACCTGATAAATAGGGAAACCCACCCACACCCCAACTCCCCTGGCCAGGAAGGGCAAGGCGAAATGCTTTCCTGCCTAGGGGCAGCAGTGTGTCCAGGCCAAGGCTGCTTCCCCCACCGGGGAATAAGGACATTAGGAGAGTTCTGGACTATGAGGTGCAAATGCACAGGAGTTATCCCAGCACCCCCACCTCCACTAGGACGAGTACACATGAGGGGAGGGCAAATGAAGGTTTTGAGGCATGTAGAGCCAAGGATGTGCTACAGCCCAGAGCTGAGACTCTCTTTCCACTGAGAACGCCATATATCTGTGCTGCCAAATTTCTATTAGGTCACTTAAAAAATATTACCATGGCTTGGCGCCTGTGGCTCAAGTGGCTAAGGCGCCAGCCACATACACCTAAGGTTGACGGGTTCGAATCCAGCCCAGGCCCACCAAAACAACAACAATGACAGCTATAACCAAAAAATAGCTGGGTGTTGTGGCAGGCGCCTGTGATCCCAGCTACTTGGGAAGCTGAGACTCGTTTGAGCCCAGGAGTTGGAGGTTGCTGTAAGTTGTGGTGCCACAGCATTCTACCCATGGGGATAGCTTGAGGCTCTGACTCAAAAAAAAAAAAAAAATTACCATGTGCATACTGATTTAAAATTCTATCGAATTACTTAATTAACATTAACGGTTAACTAAATATCTTAAGGTACATAAAAGGTATACTTTGATGTGTGCTATGATCATTACTTCTAAATTGTATTTTAAAATGAAGGAATAGAAATTCACCCTGAGAACGTGTAACCACTAAACCCTTAGTGCACACATAACACCCAGACTTGGCTTGAAGGTATGTAGGAAAAGCAAAATCAAATGCTTGTCTACATAAAACTATATTTGCAGGTGAATAAGGAAAAAGCAATCGGAAACCCATGCTTGGAGGGTGGTGGTCAGGGTTTATGGGTAATTTCTAAAAACCTTTCCTCTTGTTCTGTGATATTTGTGCAAGAAATATGGAACAAATCAGTAACAAAAAGGCTGAGTGGATCTCTGTGGGTTTTGGGTGGGAAGACCCAGTACTACCTCCAAGGTCTGTATTCATGGGAGGTAGGTACGGAGCCTCTACTCTCGGCAGCACAAATGGGGAGGGAAGACTTTCAGAGAGAGGGGAGGCGAAACTCTGCTGAGTGCCAACCCTGAGGACAGAGTCTTTCTGAGCCTTGGTCTCCCCTCTCTTCAGGAGGCTGTGGGCCAAGTTCTGCCAACAGCAGTGCCAATGACTGGCATGACTTACAACACAGACCATTGCTATGACTATTAATGAGTACGAGCCATCACAGCAGGACCAGAATGCAGGACCATGAGCTCTGATCCTATGGTTTTCTGGGGGGTAGAATCTATTCCTTGTTTGCTTTTGCACAGAGATTTCTGTATCAACACGAGCTTCTTCATCTGCATATAAATAATAAGCTCCCTGACAGTGAGACTTTTCTGCTCTGAGAAGATTTTAGTGGAAGAAGATTTCTGAAGAAAGTAAGGATGATATCTGTGGCATTTTGGAGGAAGGTTTGGGATTTTCAGAGAGAAAAGGTTGCCATTCCCCACCATGCAGGGCTGTGGCTCTTGGAAAGGAGGGAGCAAATTCATACTTTAAGTGGCCCCCCAAACTTGGGATCACCTAGTTCCATAACAGAGAAGGGATCCTGTTTGTCCCATGACAGAGGGAACCCTGCCCATCCCAGTCACAGAGGGGACCCTCCTTATCCCTCCCCCCATCATGAGCAGAGGCATGGGGATGTTTTAGGCCGTGTGACCAGAGGTAGAACAGAGTCTGGACATCTAATCTCCGAGGTTTTTTGGTGTAGTCTCATTGTCTTTTGGACTGTTTTCATCTTTGTTGGCTAGGACACTTCAGCCTGGCCAATGGTCAGCAAAAACTGCAGCTGGAAGCCTTAGCCCTGCCAGCCACAGACCACCTTCCATAGAAGTGAAGTTGGCCCTGGGCCTCAGGTGTGTGGAATGAGCCTTCTGAACAGGGAGACAGAATAGAGGGTTCTGAGAGGGCTACAAGGCCCAGGTACCCCCTCCGCAGGTCCAAGATTTACCTGGTTCTGCCTGAGCACAGACACTTGCTTCTGCAGGCTGATGTTCTCCTCCTCCAGCTCTGAGTAGTCCTGCAGCAGGCGGGCCTCCCGGAACTTGTACTCCTTGATGTCATCCCGCAGGCGGCCTCGCTGGATCTCCACGTTCTGGTTGATCTGCCAAGGAAAAAGGAAAGGTAGATGTGAAAAGCCTCCTTTTCACTGTATCAGGCACGCTGTGGCAGGCCACACAGGCAAGACTCAGAGCCCAGGTCTGCGGGTGGCAGTGTAGCCACCTAGAGGGGAGCTATGAGTCCAGAGCAGCACAGTGTGTGGGGAATAGCAGAGGGTCCGGAGTCAGATGCCTTCAGCCCTTCTCAGTTTTGGAACCCCTATCAAGTGACTGGGCCTTGCTCTGACCCTCAGTTTCTTCATCTGTAAAGCAGGGTTAAAAGTAGTTCCTCCTTCCTACCCTGCTGGTAGGCAGGCATGTAAATAGTGTAGCGCTGTGGCAAACATCCTGCAGATACTCAGTTAAACACAGAGTACCTACCCTGGAGGAATGAACACATGTCCACAGAGAAATCTGCACATGGGTGCTAAGAGCAGCAACGCTCACAGCGGCCAAAGGTGGAAGCAGCCCAAGTGCTCATAGCCTAATGAATGGATAAACAAAATGCAGTCTATCCATACAATGGAATATTATTCAGCCACAATACTGAATGACATATTGACACTTGCTACAACATGAATGAGCCTTGAAAACATTCCTGCTGAGTGAAAGAAGCCAGTCACAAGAGGCCATGCATTGTATAATTCCATTTATATGAAATGCCCAGAATAGGCAAATTCATAGAGACAGAAAGTAGGTTAGTGGTTGCCAGGGGCTGAAAAGGGAGGATGAGGATTGACTGCTAATGTGGTTTCTTTTAACAGTGATGAAATGTAAAAAAATTGATTGTGTGATGGTGTACATATGTGCAAATATACTAAAAGCCACTGAATTGTACAGTTTAACAGGTGAATTGTATAGAGTATGAACAATCTTGATAAAGCTCTTAAAAATTAGTTCTTTCCTCTGAATCATCTGTAAGGAGTCAGAGATATGATCAGTGGAGAGGCTAGTGCAGGATGAAGCAATCACGACTGTTAGGAATTCCCAACCTGCTGCTGCCAAGGCGTGCCCCTCAGCCACAGCTCTAGCGACATTCTAGAATGGGTGCTGTCCTGCACGTCATTTTATTTAGCAGCTCCCTGACCTCTGCCCACTAGATGTGATCCCCTCCCCCACTGTGACAACTGAAAATGTCCCCCTGGGGACAAACTCATTCACTCCTTTCCCTGCACTTTGCTCCCTTCCTGTCCCAGTCTCATTGGCTGAGTGGCCTCCCTCAACACTGGCAAAGACGTGACTCCCAGGCCAACACCACTCCTGCTCCAAAGCCTCCTCAGACCCTTAGCCAGAAGGCCTGTCCACTCTCTGGGCCCCACAGCTCTGTCTTCCTTTCACGCCGTTCTTTCAGCTTATACTAGAGGTTTTCCTGGTTATATGTTCATGTGAATGGAACATGCTTTACAGACAAGATTCCACGCAAATACACAAAAATTGGTAAAATGAAAAGGGACAAAAATAAAAAAGGAAAAAAAGAAAGCAAGAGAAAGAGGAAGAGAGTCATAACATATATCAAGCACTACTGACAATGCTATTTAAAACAAATATTATGCTGGGCGTGGTAGCTCACGCCTATAATCCCAGCACTGTGGGAGGCTGAGGTAGGAGGACTGCTTGAGCTCAGGAGTTCGAGGCTTGTCTGAGTGAGAGTTAGAACTCAACTCATGAAAAAAATTGAAAAACCCAGCTGGGCGCCACAGTGAGCACCTGTAATCCCAGCAGGATGCCCACAGCCTGAGTCTTAGGTTGCAGTGAGCTATAATGCCATTGTACTCTGCTCAGGGTGTAGGGTAGAAAACTCTGTCTCAACAAAAAACAAAAACAAAAACAAAAAGATTCTATTAAAATCTATGGCAAATGGACATAGACAGCCTTCTCTTACTAAGTGACCCAAGAAAGTAATAGGGAGCTAATCTCAGAAGAGGCAGTCACAGTGCGTGGGGAGGAAGAGAAGGCCTAAATGAAGATTAGGCACAGATTTCTGTCCCCTCAAAAGTGCTAGCACTATCTTTGACCAGCCTGGGCCCAGCTAGGTGTGCTAGGATTTCTGTCCTTATACCATTGCCAGGTTCAAAACTCAGAGAGGCACACCCAAGTCAAATGCTGGCCCATCCATACCATGCTACAGGTGAGGGCACTGTCTCTGTTGACACCACAGGACAAATGCACTTTCATTCCCACGGCAACCATGCTTCTACCCTGCACCACCAGGTGTGGGTAGCCAGGATCTGCTGGCCCACTGCCCGGCAGCTCCATCCAGGACACACCCAGTTGCTGAGGGTTCAAACAGGCTCTGACTGGTCAAAATGGGTTTAGTTTTCCCTCTGGTAAGCACCTTCTCTCAGTGAGCCTGACATCAGCTCAAAAGCATGTAGGGGACAAGCTCTGCTGCATGTACACAGGCAGATCAGATGTAGGAGGGAGGTGCACGAGCTCAGAGCCAACCACCTGGGGTCCCATCTCAGTTCTCCTTCCTTGAGATCCCCAGACTTAAGATCACCAATCACCAAGAATGGTGTGACAAATGCCTGACTCAAGGGGCCAGTATGCAGGGAGGTTGGCTACCTTATCTCCCATCCCCCTCAGACTTCCCAACTCCATCTACCCTGGACACTTTTTTTTTAGACAGAGACTCAAGCTGTTGCCCTGGGTAGAGTGCTGTAGCATCACAGCTCACAGCAACCTCCAACTCCTGGGCTTAAGTGACTCTCCTGCCTCCACCTCCCAAGTAGCTGGGACTGCAAGCACCTGCCACAATGCCCAGCTATTTTTTGGTTGCAGGTGTCATTGTTGTTTGGTGGGCCCAGGCTGTATTCAAACCCATCAGCTCAGGTGTATGTGGCTGGCACCTTAGCCGCTTGAGCCCCAGGCACTGAGCCTACCCTGGACACTCTTATCTCTGTCCCAATGGTCTGGAGTAGCCCCCACCTCTTCTTGGGGCAAATCCAATGAAAGGACTTGGTGTATGTACTGGACTCAGCTCAGCTGTTCCTTTGGCCCTTGCCCTCCATCAGGGCCCAAGCACCTAATGGGACCTTAGGCACCTAATAGGACCTTCTAAACTTCTGTTTCTTCACGTGTGACAGGATAGTAGTAGGGTCACCAAGAAGACTAGGTCTGAGGCGGTAAGAACGGCCCAATCCTTACCAAGTATGCCTATACCCATAAAGCTTCATGGGTCCTCACAGTGTACTTGAGTAGGGAGGGGAATGGACACCTAAATCAGTCATCAAAGGGGAGGAAAAACAGTAAGGGGCTGAAGGGGCAAAGAGGTGGTAGGTCAAAAGGTACACTGCCTAACTAAATGCCCCTCCTCCCCACATGGTGAGAGCCTCATAAGGTAAGGGGGGGACAGCCATGCTGAGGGCCAGGGAGGAGCTTGGCACAGTGGCTCAGCCTAGGAAGCAAAAGCCAGGTAGCAAGGACAGGTGCTGAGTATGGCTGACATGGCAGCAGATGAGAAAGGCTGGTCTTAGAAGACATGATTGGTGGTGCCTTCACACTAACCAGTTACACGATGCAAAGGGTCTCAATCAGGCATCTTCAAACTGTGGCGCCCGCCTAGGACATCTGTCTGGCCCACTGAGTGTTTTTGCTGCCACTGTCTGTCCTGCTTAGCAGCCAACTCATCCCGGGGCCTACAGTCTGGCCCTCCAACAGTCTGAAAGACAGTGAACTGGCCCCCTGTTTAAGAAGTTTGAGGACCCCTGGTCTAGATGGTTCCTGTGGCTCTGTAGCAACCTGGGGTAGGGGTACAGGCAAGGGGGACGTAATGGGCCCAGATACTGAAGTGGATTCCCTTAGGGGAGAGAGGAAGGCTGAGGGTATATAGGGTCAGGATTTCCTCCCAAAGCACAAAAGGAAACAAGGAATCCTCCACTTCTTCCTCCGAAAATCTGTGGCATTCTGAATTTGCTGTGTTCACTGCCTGGCCACTGGGGTTGTCCAGGCCTCTCCTGGCCTCTACTGCCAGGGATGGCCCTCTGGAAGAGAAAAGGGGTAGAATGTGCCAGGCTGAAGAGAGAGCACCTACACTGGCTTTTCAGGAAAAGAAGGGCCAGACAGACAGATGGCAGCCAAGGTGGCAGAGGCTACATTTCTTCCTGCGTGACTGCCCCTCCTCCCACTCTGACGAGAGCAGTCCTTATAGGAAGAAATGAGATCACACACTGCCACTCTAGGATCTGAGGCTGCCCACCCTGAGTCCAAGCCAAGCTCTTTCCCAGGTCGCCAGGATCTCAATGACCCCTGACTGACCCCAAACCAGAGAAGGCTACCATTCCTTGTTGCTACCAGGCCCTGGAGTAGCAGCATCCCTCAGTCCTGGCATGCTGGGCTGACAGCTGCCAGCCCTGCAGGGCCCTGACTGCCCCACATTCTCATGGCCTATGTCTTGCTGACCTTCCTATAAGAACATCTGCTACAGACGGTGGGGCTCCCATGGTCCCTAAGTGCCCATAAGTGCTTGAAGGATGTGGGGTAAAGAAGCTGCCAGGGACTTTGGAGATTATCAGTTTACAGATGGGAAAACTGAGACCAGGAATGAAGACACAGCCTTGTCCATGCCTCAAGACTCAGTGGGGGGCAAAGCCAGCATCGCCCCTTTCCTACCTGCCCTTGCCCCACCCTCCCCTTTCCAATGATAACCTGGGGGCTGACCTTCAAGGCCATGGACAAAAAGGACCCCAGCCAGGACTGCAGCTCATGTGCAAATTTATACTTCTGGGTCTGCCTGCTGTCTGAGGGCTGTACCACACCTGTCTTGGTGATGGGGCCCTGTCCTTCCTCAGAAGACACCAGGCTTCCACTGGCTCCCAGCCCCAAATATCTTTATTCCCAACAGCTTACTCTTTGTGCAGCCACCAAACCCAAACTAGACTGTGCCTCCTTCAGGGCCCCGACTGAGGCCTGCAGAACTCTCCTTTAACAACCCTCCCTGCCCTTGGCCACTGTGAATATGCCCCCATCCTTTGGGAATGAGGCTTTGCTCATGCCCGTGTACATCAAGGCTCTGTAGGACCCAAGTAAGCAAGTGAGGAAGGACACTGAGGTACCCATTCAATCTTCCCTTGACCTCTGGCCTGGAGCTAGTGATGCACTCCCTGCCCACCCGAGGAGAGAGCACTCCAAACTCTATTCCTGCTGTACTTGTCCTGCACAGGCTCCCTGCCCCACAGACACCTTCCCAAATCCTGTTTAGGTCACCTTGTTTCCCTGGACGGCCCAACCCTCCATGACTCTGGGCCCTGGACTTCCAAGGCTGTGAGCAGCTGTTCCTTTGGCCCTTGCCCTCCATCAGGGCCCAAGAGCCAAACTTATGTTCATAAGCTCATGGGTGGATACCACATACCCATTTCCAGATGCAGGGCCTATGCATAGTCATAGTTGCCTGTGGAGACCTGGGGCTAACACTGGCTCTAGCGCAAAGTAAGAGACTTACCCAGGCCCTGCTGATGGCATTGTGTTGTGCACATGAGGCGGGCATGCAGCAGCTAAGATGACTGGTGGTGGCTGCCACCCCTAATCTCAGACCCACACACTCCTACTTGGAGTCTCCATGAAACATTCAAGTTGGCTTGGCGCCTGTGGCTCAATTGGCTAAGGCTCCAGCCACGTACACCTAAGGTGGCAGGTTCGAATCCCCAGCCCGGGCTCGCAAAACAACAATGATGGCTGCAACCAAAAAATGGCCAGGCGTTGTGGCGGGCACCTGTGGTCCCAGCTGCGTGGGAGGCGGAGGCAAGAGACTCGCTTGAGCCCAGGAGTTGGAGGTTGCTGTGAGCTGTGATGCCATGACACTCTACCCAGGGGGATAGCTTGAGGCTCCGTCTCAAAAAAAAAAAAAAAAAGAAACATTCAAGTTTATTTTTTTATTCACAGCTATGCACAGTGTAGGCCCTGAGTGATACAGAACATTCCCTAGGCAGGGAGGACTCCAATGATAAGGATCATCTCCATGGGCACCAGTCCTCTGCCTCCACTAGTGGTTGACCATACCCCTCCCCCACTGACCACCTTCTTGCTGTAGGCTTGCTCATGGAACTTCACCAACAAGACAGAAGCAACCCAGTTATGGTGGAGCTTGTGGGTCCATCTCTGTCCCTTCTACCCCATGGGCTACAGAAAATGAGACTTGGGGATAAGAGCAAGGCCTGGGGACAAGAGCAGGCCAGACTGCCCAGCTACAGTCTCTCAGGGGCCAGCCTAGACCAGCCACTCCCCAACCAGGCACTCAGTTTGGGCACATCTGTTATGCGACACCATCGCAGTGACAGAAAAAGTCCCTTTTTACCCCCTCACCTCCTTCAGCTCCTGGGCCACCGAGGTGAGGCGCTCATTCTCAGACTGCGTGTTGGTGAGGACATTACGTAGCTGCTTCAGCTCCGTCTGTAGCTCCAGCACTTTCCGTACATAGTACTGCTCTTTGGAGGCCGACTCCTGGATCAGGCTCTCCTCCCGGCTCTCGCCATCTGCAGCTACTTTCTTATGGTTTGTGTGCGCCTGTCCGAAGGCCTGCATCAGGAGATAAGATACTTGTGAGATGGGCTTAACAGGGCCGCCAGGCAATGCAGACCCACACTAACAGGTGACATTCTGCAGTGAGCATACAATGACAAAAGCAGTGAGCGTGGGTTACGAGGGAGCTCCCTTGATGTGGGAGGTGGGTCTGCGGCATGTGCTTATGCAAACACACATCAAACAGTATCTAAGTTGGCTCCCTTCACCATGTGTGATGGTAAAACTGAGCACCAGGGTCAGGGTACCATGGCACGCTGATAGCAGCTGGAGGCTGGCAGAGGGATAGTAACTCCCACCTCTTCCCCACTCCAGGTAAGGAAACCAAGGCTCTGGAGTTCACAAGCTACACAAGAGACACTTCCCGAGGAAGCAGAGGAAGTCTGCAATCCTGCTACTTGATGCCAACTCATTCTTCACTTGTTCTGGAAGAAACCTGGACGGGTAGTCTGAGCCCAGGCCTGAGGAAGGCAGCAATGGTAAGAACCAGCCAGAGGCCAGCCATTTGTGCCACCCTCTCTGTCCAGCTAGCACCTGGGCCCAGAGGGAAGGCACCAGCATGTTCTAGACACAGGGATGAAAAGCCAAGGGCCTTGGGCTGCATGTGGCAATGGGGTACAAAGCCCTGGGGCTCAAACACACCCTATGGGTGGGAGCAATTAAAAAAAAAAAGGTGCTGGCCTAGCCCAGGATGCTTGCCTGCTCATACCCCCAAGGGTCAGCAGCTGTGCCACATGCCTTCCCAAGGACCCAGGCTGACATAGCTTCCCATTGTGTGCTCTTGGCAAGAGGCCAGGCCTTCAGTAGACGTCATCTCTTCCCTTCTCTCTCATAGCCCACTACCCCCATGTAGCACGGCAGAATAGGGCTTCTATGGGCCTGTAGTTGTGTGTTACCTCCAGTGGTCCCCACCACAGACCTCTCAGGGGGAACCTCTTTACAAGACACCTGGATTATGGTAGGAAACAAGATCAAGAGAGGGGCTACTGAAGAGGAAGAAAATGGATGGCTTTTTTTTTTCTTAAGAGAGAAAAAGGAACATTTTCACTCATTTACTTGTAATATTAAATCTAGGAATTCAGTCCAAGAAAATACTGGGAAAAAGTGCAAAGCCACACATGTTACTAAGCGGGGCAGTTTCTAATATCAACAAACCAAAACACAGAAAGCAACTCATTTCCCCCCTGACAGGACTGGAAAAGAAACCAGAGTCTGGCCTGAGTAAGAGGATCCCATGGGGCCAACAGTGGAACCAAGAGGAAGGCAGATTGACCTTACTCACACCACTGTGAGGACCAGGCATGGATCTGTCTGGAAGACACGTGTGCTGCAGCATATGTGGTGACATGTGCAGTGACACATGTGCTGTAACGTGCGGGCTTTATAGTGTTGTGGAGGCCCCTGAAGAAAGCTAACAGGATGTCACAGCTCAGCAGGAGGACCAACATTGGCACTGAAACCACATACAGGGAACTGGGACCCACACCGATGCCTGAGTCACCCACAATCCCTCCCTAAGGGACTGGGTCTTGCTCAACTGCACATACCCCATTCACTGACATAGCTCCCACTCTGCTGGGTCCTTCAAAGAAATTCTGATGTCAGTTTCTTTCAAGCCAAATCAACTCAGCTCTATGATTTTCATTCTGTTCTCCCTTTGTCTGGTCCTAGGCAAAGACCAAATAACACAGCACCTGCCCCATCCTGGCCAATCCCATCCTGGCCAGCCACGCCAGGCCACAAGGGAAGCCAGACATAGAATGACCCCAACCCAGGGCCTCAAGTCCCTTATGGGGTAAACAGAGGGTAGCAAACCCCTAGGCTAAAGGTCAACACTGGCAGTACCATACCAGCTAGGACTCCTGATATGCAGGCAGGACCTAGTCAGGAGGGCTACATGGGGTTGCTCAGAATACGTCCGTGAACCTGGAGTTGGGGACACAGACATCATCTCATAGGCTTTCTTGTGGTATGACAGCTAAAATGCTGTAACATGCCATTCAAGTCCAGGCCTTCCAGCCTCAGCTTTGAAACACACTGTAATTGAGACTTCCACCTCCAGTCAAGATGAGATTGTTATAGTTACTGGATCTATCTCCAGTGTAAAAAACAAAAACAAAACCTCCCAGCCACAGCACAGAAGAGGGGCTGCAGTAGAACTATTGAGGAAAAGGGACTGAAAGATGGACAGACCTGCAGACAGAGAGAGACACACTCATCACTGACATTCAGTACAGGGTTCAGGAAGCCGCCAAGGTGGGGAAAGGCCCACACAGAGAAGTGGAAGGAATAATCCCCACCATGTAGGCTAAAAACAGCACTTGCTCCCACCAGCCAGAAAAGAGTCCCCCTGGTTCACAGGTAGAGGAAGGAATAATCCCAGGGTCTAGCAAAATTAAACCGGATTAAACACTGCTCTGATACCACAGAGCAAAGCTTAAAGATAAAACCTGAAAGAATCAATCTGTTTCCAAATCACTTAATTACATTCCAAGATGAAGCTCAAAACACATTCAGGCATACAAGAACATCTACCACCCAACAGGTGAGACCCACATCCTGGCATCCAATCACCAATCACTCAACAGCACTTAGACCTGATCCAGGCACAGAAAGGGGCAGACAGGCCTGTGTAGCAGAACTGAATCTTACAAGTTTGGGAGCAGGAGGGCAAGACTGAACACACTAAGCAGGGACAAGAAAGATACAAAAAGATCCAAATCTGGCTCAGCGCCTGTAGCTCAATTGGCTAAGGCGCCAGCCACGTACACCTAAGGTGACGGGTTCAAATCCCCAGCCCAGGCCCACCAAACAACAATGATGGCTGCAACCAAAAAAATGGCCGGGCGTTGTGGCGGGCGCCTGTGGTCCCAGCTACTTGGGAGGCGGAGGCAGGAGACTCGCTTGAGCCCAGGAGTTGGAGGTTGCT